>JAGFPH010002056.1:142992-223582 GCA_018207615.1 Philaenus spumarius | reverse complement strand
GTTTGTATGTCGCCGACACCCCGGCCTGTACCTCGTTTTTATACCTGGACCTTGTAGGGCAGTTTGTATATTAGAAATGACCCAAAAAAAATTGGGGCAGTTTGTATGTGGCCACCTAAACTTAGTACAATTTATTTATTGAAAACATAATCATAAAGTATCGAAACAGTTCAAATATATTATAGAGTTAACTGTTTAATACAAGTTTTGTTTGATCTTCTAAAACTACAAAATGTTTTAATTTGATAATTTGTTTGGATGTATTACCTCTTCCCTCCGCGTAATAATATATTTGTAATGTAAATTTATAATATCTAGAACTTGCTTTAAAGTATCATGTGTAATACATTTATCATATAAAAGACTAAATGTATTGAAACCGACTTACACAATTTGAGCAGTGGGAGCTTCGCTTGAACGGGTTTTTATCCAATTATATAAATAACTGAAATCATGCAAGTACAATGAAATGAATTAGTTTCAAATATAAACCTCAGAAAAGTAACAACTCTTTTGCAACACTCAATACTTCTTTTATGTTTGTAATAACATATACAAAAAATGTATTGAAAATCTTTCCCAAAAGAAATAATTCCCTTTGTGATGTTTGTTTAAAACATAATAAACGCAATGTTTGTTTAAAAAGCGGAACAGATGCATCTTATTTTCAAGTATATTTGTATCATTATACATTTGTTATTATATTTTAATTATTAAATAATGGATTTATATAAACTTAAAGATTGAAACATGAAAGTAATATGATATTTTATATTTATATTTAAATAAACCTTTGTTTAATTCTGTTAAAACGAAAGTAATATGTTTTTAATCTTTAATTAAAGAGTCAACAAAATACAGTAAAAAAGTAAAATTACAAAAGTAAGATAAAAGCATTTAAGGGTCGGCTATAGCTGTCGACCATGTTGGCTGACACTCCATAACACCAATGTTAAATTCAAATTCAAATTTTTCCTTTATTTTTTATCGGATAATTATGAACGATATGTCATTTTAAAGCTATGGCCATTATGCATGCAAATGGCTTTTTAAAAACTAAGAAAAACATTTTGTTTAATATTAATTAACAATTTAAAACATTGATTTTTAGTATTTTTTTATGTTGTCACTATTAATTATAGCGAAAAAATACCAAGCCATTCGCATGAAGAATTTCGTCCCCAAGAGTTTTGTAGTTTTTTTTAAAACGCTTTTTGAAGAATTGAGGGTTTTAAATGGATTTAGGCTGAGCAATGTCCGTGTAACCTACCGCCGCCATAGGGTGATTTTAAATATTTGTTTACGTTGTAACTATTAATTATAGTGAAAAATTACGAAGCCATTCGGATGAAGAATTTTGTCCAAAAGAGTTTGGTATTTTTTTAAAAACGCTATTTGAACAATTGCGGGTTTTAAATGGATTTAGATGAGCATTGTCCGCGTAACCTACCTCCGCATAGGGAGTTGCAGGTTGCTTTCTGTTTTACTATAGCCGACCCTTAAGAACAAATTTATAACATAAAAAATATACAGATTTTTACATTTAATTTATTGAAATTTAGATTGTATAAGACAAATCAATTCAAAATACACTGGAAAGATCAAAAATAATTTCTTAAATTCTTTTGTTTACAAGTGCTTATTAGAGTTATATTTACTTTGTTATAGAACGCAATTATTTTAAATACACAAACATACCGCGTGTTTTTTTAACTAACAATAATGGTAAATACTGAATAAGTTTCTATTGGCTGGCTTTTAATAATTTTTCAGTCAAGCCCTAACGAACTTGTTCCATGAGAAAGGATTTGTATTCAAATAAATTATTGATACTTGTTATCAAACAAAACACCAAACATTTCGAAATTTTTTAAAACTGTTTAAATAAGAAACTAATTTACCGTAACTAGACCAGCAATATTTATCCAGTCTTAATTTCTTATACTAATTAAGAAATAATTAGTCTTTCCGGCCATAATTTCACCAGTAATGTTATTTGTGTGATTATAAAATACTGTAGAATATAAAATAAAGACTGTAGTCTAGAAAATTTGCCTTAAGTCAATTGTAATGTAAGATTCGATAAGTTGAAATTTCCGTACCAAATAAAAAGCATTTTATTGAGGGAAGGAATCAGGAATAATTTTAGGCGAGACAGAATAGACAAACCTTTATTAAAGATAGTGCACTAATTGCCACACTATCTAATACTATTTTGAAAAACAAACGCATAGAAAATACGTTACCTTATACAATTCTAAGACAAATAAAATAAATGTATATGTTTAATATTGGTGATAAACTTCGTCACGGATCACTTTACAAATTTTTCTTTCAGAATCTACAATCTATATAACTCTAAAGTAAACTAACGGTGTTTACTGAATTTTAAGTGTAAATTTTTAAGTGAATACTGTAAATATATTCGTACATCTTCTGTGTATATAAGGTATTTATTCAAAGTTTGAATAAATGAAGGAATATTTTTTTAAATCTACAAAATTTATCTGAATAAACTCATGCTTAGTGTTTTGTTTTGCCCTCTTCTCATTAAGTATGTTGTTACGACAATTTAAATCTTAACCTCAATATTATTTCTAGTTATGATTGTATTTGACCATAGCTTTTTTCAAGTGGTTTATTAAGCTTTGTGGCACATGTAAGAATTTTAAAAATTACTTTATTTATTTAAACTGGGAGTAATAAATATATTATGATAATTATGTTGTACGTAATAATGTACCAATAGACAAAGTTCAATTTAAAATATAAGTTACCTTTGGATTTTATATTTATTGTGTGTACAAAAAGATGCTTTATAATAATTTTGCCCTCTTTCTTCAAACAAAAACTGTTATAAAAGTCTCTAAATGTTAAATCAGTCCTAAAAGTACACACCTTTAAATACGTTATGGTTAAATTGTTAATGTTCCCATAAAACAATTGTAATTTTGATGTTATTGTTCGGAAGGAGATTAAAACAAACAACAGAAATGTTGTAATATTGATAGTATCATAGTTCATTAAATTACAATTAGTCACTAATTATTCATATCTGTAATAAATTAATTCGAGACAAAATAGTTTTTGAAATCTCCGTAGAGACATTAAACATTCATTGCGTTCAAACTGTATTTAATTTGACTGGCTTTAGTTTTATTTTATTAAACTGAATCGTTATTCTAAACGTATAAAACCCAATCCCATGTTGGAAATGTGGTGGTTAAATTGACGTTTTGTTCCAGCCGCAGATGTTGTCTGAACCATTTAATTATAAGTGTATTTTAGTTGTATTGCTCTTTATTTATTTTATCCAATTAGTGTTATATTAAAACAATAGGCAATTGTTTTATAAAATTAAACTTAACAACTTTTTAAATTAATTGACAACTAGATACAGTTACCATTAGTTGCACTTAAAATTTTTAATCTTTAGTCAATAAAATGTATGCGGACAAGGTCATGTCCATTACTCACTATATCGTGGATCCTTTCTGCAACTATAAGGTCTTTTAACAATTTAACTTATTAAATTACTATTTGAATAATTGTACTTAAACTTTTATTTTATTTTTATATTCATAAGTAGCAGATTTTTGTTGCAAGAGAAAAACCACAACATTTTTTAATCCTAAAAGATATAAACAATATAATATAAAGTCTATTCCCTACTATCTATTTAAACTATTTTATATTGGTTGCTTCTTTTCATAAAAACCTTTTTATCAGCTAATTAAAAGCAATGTTTAAATGTCTAATCAGATTGTATAAACTTATTTTTTTATGATTTTGTAATTTTGATATATTATGAAAGACTTAAAAAAAACTAAACAATAAACAAAAATATAAATTGTGTTTGCTTTTTGTTTAGAAAGCAAATAAACAATTTAAATAAATATAATTTTATGTTTAAATATTCAATAAAATATTTTAAATCAGTATAATCATGGTTGCATACTTATTTGTACACACATTTTAACTTAGAGAAAAATTAAATTTGTATTTTTAAATAAATACAATGAAATAAATTTAATCTTTAATGAATAAAATCCTAAGTAAAACATATATCTAAGTTAAGCTATTCCATTTTTTTATATACATTTTGTAATGGTACATTATTTTAGACACTTAATTATTCTAATTACTGAAGTACTGAAATAGGTCTAGATAATGGAGGAATTCCGAAACGCGTCGACAAACTTTAGTGAAAGTGTTACGTTAGGATTGGCAGAAAATTGTACTAAAACTTATTTCATGGATCCTAGCAGATATAATTTGTATAATAAATTAATTATCCCATTACAAACAGAATATATATATATATATGTATATATTATATATTACAATAATGCTTTGGAATTTGAAACAAATATTTCATTATTCAGTCATTTTCAAAGCAGCACAGTTACATTTTCAGACAGTAGTAACTAAATTGTCATTCGTTTCAAGACATTTTACCCTCCCTGTGACTTGGCCCAATTAGTCATGTTAACTGCGAACGTAGCAAGTTGCTAATGATATTCACTTTACAGATTGAAGTGTTTCTGAATATTCAGCCTCTTTTAACGCTATTCTTTCGGAAAAGAGTTTGGTGTTTTAGTAACCTTTATTACATACCACTTTTGGTAGCATGTGACTTTAGTAACTTTTATTCATTTATGATTTTATAAACGTTAGATTTTTGTAAATGAATAACTTTTTAGAATTTGCATAGTATCAGTGATTACATTAAATAAATTACTAATTACAGATCTATAAGTTCATGTGGTTGTAAGTAATAAATATTCCCATGTTTTTGTAATAAATGTAATGATTGAGTTTATTTATTTATAACTAATTATTAGTTTGAAGCTACATTATATACGGATACTGTGGAACAATGCATTATACACATTGCAGAGGTTTCACATTACATAGCTGAATTTAATATGTAATCATAAAAATATGCTATATTATATTTTATCATATGATTAAGTTATGTTTGAAACATCCGATTAGGCAAATTTGAAATTAATAAATTGAAGACCAATCTACTTTTTCTAGAGTGAATTGTAATTATAATAAATACATAATTTGATTTCATGAAACAAAATTACGATACATCAAAGAAAAAGCCTAGGCTTTATCCTGTGTGTTAAACCTAACTTGAGCATTGTCCATTTATCATGGAGGGCAGGAAAGTGACTGGAAAGTACTTTGTTGTCGATAGAAGCCATTAGTGGGAAAGGAGAATGTGTTGGAGTGAAAATATATCGTACTGGTCAGTTTGTTTTTTTTTCCGGGTCAAGTCGAAAACACTCATAGAAGTTTGTTCAATTAATATAAGAGTAGATGATTGTAACATCTTAGTTGGTATAATGTCAGTATAATTTGTTATTTGATTTAAATACACATTACAATTTTGTCTGTGTAGCTGTATTAGTAGTCTCTGATGGATGAGTGCATTACTATAATTCCTCTTACTTATTTACATATTCTTTGTTTAAGGATGTTTCGTTAAAAATGAATTAATTTTATTTCTGAATTCTACGGCTAATGTATTTAATATCATAATACAAGGTGTCTTAAAAGTCCCACCCCCCAATTATTTTTTGTTTTAATGGAAACAGGCAGATTTGCTTTGAGGATTGTTAACATGAACAAAAATTTAGTATTTTGGCGTATCGTAAATTTCAACCCCTCCCACAAAAAAGGGGTATTTTGGAGGTAAGTCGAACATTTTAAATTAGAACCCCTATTGATTGACACCTCATTTTAAAGGCCTCAATAAACGAAGAAGTTGACGAAAACCGGAGGTCTGTGTGATGACTCTATCCAATCAAGCCAAGCAAAGTTATAAATTTCCCCATTCAAATAACATTGAAATGTTAAAGATGACACATCTGTTATTTTTACAAGGATTTCATCCAGTAGGTCTTTCGGTTTATACAACCTTGCAAATGCTTTGTTATTCATAACTGTGCATGTTTGTCGACTCCTAATAGTAAAAAGTCCAGTACCTGGGAATTACAGAGGGCTTAGCTTCACTGTTTTTATACTAATTACTATGTTTTATAACTTAGATTGAGTGACCTACTGGATTAAACCCTTGTAAAAAATAACAGGTGTATCATCTTTAACATCTTAATGTTATTTAAATGGAAACAATTATAATTTTGATTGGCCATTATGTTGGATAGAGTCAACTTACAGACCTCCGGTTTGCGCTAATCTTCTTATTTTATCAAGGCCTTTAAAATGACGTGTCACTCAATAGGGGTTCTTATTTAAAATTTTAGACTTACCCCCAAAATACCCCATTTTTGGGGGAGGGGTTGAAATTTACGATACGCCAAAAAACTCCATGTTAACAATCACCATAGTAAATCTGTCTATTTCCATTAATAACAAAAATAATAGGGGGGTTAAGAAACTTGGTATAATATAATACTCATTTTCGAGTATACGTATCCAAATCGTTTTGGGGTGTAAGGCCCATCATCAAATCTTCACTCATTTGAGGTTGTCAAACGTCAAAACAATAACAGCACTAACAAAATGTGCATTACAGTACATAAACGTTCAACAGCCGGGCACTTTCCTTTTGAAGGTAGACAATGGATGGGATGTTAACCCTGCTTATTTACATTGTTATTTTTGTTTCTCATCTCTGTGTTATAGCGAATTTGAATGGAAGCTGACATATTAATTTAGTAGTTTGTGTTTGTTCATTATAATTGCTCTCTATATATCTCAAATTCCTCAGCCGCTTTCATTCAAAAATATGAGAAGCATTGTCCCGCATGTTTTCCGGACGGAGAGAACCGGACCGAATCCGACAAGTGTGGTCATACCTTAATCTAGAACACAAACACATTTCATTTACAACAAACCTTTCATGGCCTTTTATTCTGGTTAAAACGACTTAAACAAATAAAGAAATAATACATATATATACTTTGACTTACCGCTTACAATAAGTGGACAAGTGACAAGTGCTTTGAATAAAAACCCCGAACCACAAAACAAGGAATAAAAACAATAACTAAACAACTAAATTGTAAGTTATGTTTATAATACGTTCCTCTTATGTACATATCGATGACATGGTCATCATCCTCAGAGAGTTTAACACTACTCTAGAGTACACTAACACTAGAGTAGTGTTAAAACCCTCGGAGGATGATGACCATGTCATCGAAATGTACATAAGGGGGGAACGTATTAAACATATCTTACAATTTAGTTATTGTTTTTGTTCCTTATTTTTTTTTTTTCGGAGTTTTTATTCAAATCAGTGTTATTTTGTCGCCACAGTGCTCTTTTATTTGTTTAAGTGACAAGAGATAAGTTAATAAGTGTTAAAGGGTATACTGCTAAAAATACTTGAAAATGGCTAAATAGCTGAAAAGGCCGTCGTATTAAAACATCAAATTGAATATTGTAGACTGTAAGTCAAAATATATATAGATTATACCAACATTCAGAATGGCGACAAACAAATGTTTTGTAATAAAAAGCTTTTATACCTTCAATTAGTGGCCTTTGTAGGAAGTAATTTATGTGCAAAGTTAAGTTTGAATTTCGCAGGACAAGCATTTCTTAATGACTATATTATTTAATGAACCCGTTTAGTCTGACCGAATTAGATGGTTTAATCAAATAATATTTCACTAACCAAGCGAAAACCCTCATAATTCATCATTCCATAAATAATATCGTTTCCCTTCCAGCAAATGCAATCAAACACAAAATTATGCAGGTAGTTTACCTACCAAAAAGGCTATAAAAGTTTTCAAATGACCAGTTTTATAAATGTCCTTATCTTCAAGTAACAATCAAAAGCTTACAATTTAATGATTATTCGTTGAGGCGGTATATTTGATCACGTTTCAATAAAATTTTAGAAAATTGAACTTAGTCTTTACAATTTGAATGGTAATACATAATATATTGGTAAAACAACGGACTCTTGCCAAGCATACTGGGCTCTGGATAGCTCTATCTGGTTACTCTGATAGTTTGTGACTACTATCGTATTCAAATAAATCACACACTTTTTCAATTGTCATATATATAGTTTTTTATTATATAAATTGCATCTGCTAGGATAGATAAGATCAATTTGAGTACAATTTCCCACCAATCTTAGCTTAACCCTTTTATTTGAGTTCGTCAACGCGTTTCGGAGTACCTCCATTCTCGAGACCTACTTCAGTACTGGATTCATGGAAGAACTGAACACAATATTCAAGATAGCTGAGAATAATGGATATAAAAAGGAAATAATAAGAAAATTAGTTCGTAAAATAAAACAAAATTTAAACAATAAGACAGAATTGACAAAGAAGCGGTAAAATATATGGGTGGGATTTACCTTCACTGAAAAGGAAACGTACAAAATGAACCAATTTTTTGGGAAATATAATGTGTAAGCAGGTTTTAATACGAACAACACTCTAAAGAACAGATTAAGTAGGTATATAGAAGAAACGGAAGCATACGATAGGAATGGAGTATACGAAATAAAGTTTAAGTTCATTGCAACATATACAGGCCAAACGAGACGAAAATTAAAAACAAGATTTAGAGAGCTTATCAGATCATATAAATACGAAAAAAGAGATTCAAATTATGCTACACAACTACTAAATGACGGTCATTTGCCATATGAAATGAAAGACTTAATGAAGCTTTTACACCAATGCAACAAAGGAAGACTTTTGAATATAATGGAAAATATGGAGATTTTTAAACTAAAGATGAACGGAGGAAATATTATTAATGAACAAATATACAACCAATCAGAAATAACATTCTAAAATCTGAAAATGTTTGAAGTGTTAAAGAATAAAATAAACATGCAGGTTTGTGTAGCAATCGGAACGTGTGGCCGGAAGCAGTACCGGTTGGAGGAGGGCGTGGCTAAATTGAGGAGAGGCGGGGCTATACTGTATATAAAGACGAATCCCAAACGGATGAATCCAGTATTGTAGTAGGTCTCGAGAATGGAGGAACTCCGAAACGCGTTGACGAACTCAAATAAAAGGGTTAAGCTAGGATTGGCGGAAAATTGTACTCAAACTGATGATATATTTTTGTATCAAAATTTTCTAAAATCTATATATACTCGTATATATATATTTATTTATTTTCCTAAATAGTTAAATTCTTTGTTTGCAAGGATACGTTTTTAAATATTATTAACATTTCTTAGTGTAAAGAACTACATTTTTTTTATTTTCTTGGCAAATGATTTTCATCTAAACGTGTTAAACTCTAAGTGAGTAGGAGATCTTTGCCGTTTACCAGTCGGTATCGATATTTACAGATTAAATAATTTAAAATCTTATCTAGTGCGATTACAAGTACCTACAAACTCCCAAAGAGTTCGTTCGTGTTTAGTTTATAAAATAAAACGGTTGATCGGCTATTGAAGTTTTGTCGAATTTCATTTCTATTTGATCATCGCTCAGTTTTCAGACAACGTTTAAATGACTGTTTATTAAAATAGCTTCACTATTATCATTGTATTTGGATAACCTAATAGAACTCCGATCCAATGCAATATTTTTTTCCACTGGAAATTCGACTTTTTTGGCGCTATCTATTGGGGAAACGAAGGAAGCTGGTTGGAAACACCAATGCTTACAATGCTTTCTCCCTAGCGCTACCTCGCGGCGCGATCATGTACTATTTTCGCGAACACCTTTTTTCCGGCACACAACCCCCGTATGGATGCAAGATCTATTTATTATTCATGATCTATGCTATTATCAAACTTTAAATTAATGAAACAAAGGCTTGCAAAAATATTGTTTGAAACTAAAAGATGTTATTAATTAACGAGAAAAGTGAATTAATGGCGTAGTAAATGTAAACAAATCAATATGTGTTCGTATATATTGTTAAGATGAAAATACCTGTGGCTGCAACAGTAAACACATTAGATACCTCATAGCTCTGGAATGGATTGTATTTTTACTTGTATACGGAAGTTTATATTAGCAAAATAAATTAAAGCTTTTGCAATGCATTTTATTTGTACTAATTTTAGTTTAATTTAATTCAATAAAAGTTGTATGTTATTGGGTTTTATAACTTTAATTTCGTAAAACTTATAACAGTAAATTGTATTTGTATTTAACAACTGATGCAAATAAGGCGTCCTCAGGGGCTCGGAATGCAGTTGACTAACTTAATAACTTTAATTGATGAATTGTATTTTGTGTTTAACTGTATCAGATAGTGCGCACCACATGGGAGTTAAAGATCTGTTAGTGCAATAATATTGCATGATGAACAAAGTTTATTTGCGCTGATTATTCCGTAATTACGAAAAAGAACATATTTTTTTAACTCATATCGATGGTATTCGTTAAAATGGAAAAGTAATATTTCCCTTTTTCTGTTGAGTATACAGTTCAATTTTAGTTTCGTACGTTGGTAGTAATGTTGGCACACCTGTTTTGCTTTGAGCGTGTGAATTGTAGATTCACCACATTACGTGCTGCCGTCAGCTCCAGATTCGACTAATATTTCAATGGCTACTCCACAGCAAAATGTACAACGTGTTATTTGGTTTGTCGGAACAAATTCTGTAACTACTGTGCAGCGTAATTTCAGGCGTGAATATGGTGGTGATGTATCTATTCCTAAGACAATCCGTAATCTGGTTAGAATATTTTAAAGAGACTGGCAGTGTTTTAAAAAGTAAACACCAGGCTAACTGTTTCAGCGAAAAATGCAGAGATAATCTGAGCTTTATCTTCTTGCAGCCCTACAAAGTCACCTAGTCTACAATTGGGATTATCATCATCAACTGTTTATTACGTGATACGTAAAAGGCTTAAATCATATGTTTATAAAATCCAATTGGTACATGAAATAAAACCAAATGATAAAGACTTAATGTTTGAATTTGCTGTTGACACTCTCTGAAGAATTGATGATAACCCAGAGTTAAAGTAATAGCTTACTTAGTGATAAGTAAACTGTCTACGATGATATGACTGTCAAACCACATCAATTCATTATAAACCATCAAGGCTTTATAAATGTTAATTACTCGGTTTTATTACGATTGGATGATTTTTAGTATATTAATTAATCGAATATGCAAATTTACGCATTTCTTCGAAATGGTTGCATCTTGCGCCTGAGAGAACGTCACTTAGTGCAGTTTGCCACTTGGAGGGTTATGTTTGGTGTGGCCTAAAGAAAGGCAGAATTGTCAGACCAACACAATAACCGGTGATATCTGCTGCGATATGCTGGAACTATGTGTTTCCACAGTTGGACCACAACGAGGCTTAGAAAGGTCTGGTGTCATTCTAGCAAGACGGTACCCATTATAGTAATCGTGCGGGTACAGCTTTAGATGCACACCTTCCAGGAAGATGCATAGGTAGAGATGGCCTAATCGAATGTCCACCAAGAAGCCCAGACATAACACCACTGGATTTTTTCTATGAAGGCATTTTATGAACTTGGTGCATGAAGAAAAGATACGCGACATTGCCCATCTACATGAGAGAATTTTATCAGCAGTAGTATCAGTCGCACCTTATACTTACGTTTACTAATACCTGGAGACAATTCGAATACTGGTAAGATATCTGTTAGATTTGATTATATCACTTATATGTTATGTATTATTTACAGTGATATGCAAATGTTACAATAAATAACAGTTACCAAAACTAGGAAGTTCTTTTACGGACTCCATGTGTTACGTATGTTATTATGACTTTTTTAAATTCTAAAATACTTATTGAAATCAAATTAAATAATATATAAGTGAATAAAAAATTAATGATCTCAAAGTTCATAGACTGTAGTAAAACTCAGTTGTACAACAAGTACAATTACCAAAACAAGTTAAATAAACATAGTCATTATCTTTAGCTGATTGTACTACTACAAAAACTACAACGACAAAATTGTTTACCAATTTGTATACGCCAATTTAGATGGGTTTGTAGTAAAGAAATATATTAAATTAAGTTTTATGATTGTAAATGTTATTGAAAAGAGGGAACGGTAGACACCTACATTATATAATGTAAAACCTTATAATTTGCGTTATGATAGAGAGTAATAACTACAGTTCTTAGAATGTAATGGGATTTATAAAACTACTAGTAAATCCCCGTGAAAAATCACAGGCGGATTAATTAGATGCACATCAGGAATACATCATTAATACAAAATACTATTAAGCAACAGACTTTATCTAGGCCTATCTAACTACGCAGGCGGGGATTTTTAACTCGGTAAATGTGTAGAATATAAGGAATATAAAAGTGTAGGAATATTTTTTAAGACTTTTTGTTTATCATATTATTATATATATTTAAAGAAAGATAAACATATTATCTGTTAATTGCATTTTATTTCATATTGATAGATCAAATGGTTTAGAAGGTATTAATATTATAGGCTATATTATTGATTGAAGTAGTAAACATAACCCCAAAGTTTAATCTATGCTAGGTTTTGTTTGCGTATTACAGATGGTGGGTGAAATCAGCTGTTATATTATTAAGTTAAACAAATAATATGTTTTATTCTTTAAAATATTACTCCACGTATGCTCGTATGTCGACTAGGTTTTGTAAAAGTTGATTAGCTATAGCCAGTAATATGAATTATTTAAAAGTCAAGGTAGCATATTTGGTATAAATGTAAAATACGTGAAACATTAAACACTGATTAAATTATTTCTGTAAACAGTTCAACAATAGCAGTAACGTTTGTAGTAACACAAAATATTCATTTTTGCAACATTAATGTTGGTTGAATTTTCCTTAAACTGTAATGATGTTACTATACACTACCAAAACTCTTCGAAGTCATTAATACTAGTTGGTTTCAATTACCAGAATATAAAAGGTTTATTGAAGACAGAATACAATTTATTATCAGTACTAACATGAAACACTGTTAATTTAATATTATTATTGTGTACAATAAATAATTTAATGAGACACAAATAACTTAATAGTCCATCAAGTAAATTGTAGCTCAAAGGATATACCACTGAAGCTTCTCCCCAGGAACAATTAATTCAGGTTTTTGGAAAATGTAAAAAAAAACTGTTGCAGTGAAAATACTATTGTTTCATGATACACAAAGTGGTTATTTTTTTATTGTTGCATTCGAAGCACGAAGCAATCGATATTGTATGAATTTAAAAGTGTATTAAATCAGATAGAAATTACTAAGGAAAATACTACAAAAGTTTGATCAAAATGTACGTATTAAAGATTTTGTTTTTTCTTTAGGAAATGTCTTAGGTTTTCAGAACTTACGAATCCCAAGAGAGGTGTGTGCTATAAAGAATAAGGTTATAAATACTTTTGATAAAGGCTTTCAGCTCTGTTTTAGCAGTTCTGTTATATCTGCAATCATTAAATAATGTTTTATATGAGATCCACACTGTTTTGAGTGGAAGTTTCTTGCTATAAAGTTGGAACTAAACGATTTTCTCAACGGAACTAAATTATTGTTATTAAGAATAATAGTCTATAGTTTTTACCTTAACATATGCATTATATTAATAGATAATCTATGTAAGTATGCCCTTACCTTGGTGGTTTCAAAAGAGACCACAAAATGTGCTTGAAAATGTTCTATTTTATTAGTAATAAGCTGATTTAAATAAAACCCCGAACCACAAAACAAGGAACAAAAACTATAACTAAACAACTAAATTGTAAGTTAAGTTTAATACGTTACCCTTATGTGCATTTCGATGACATGGTTATCATCCTCCGAGGGTTTTAACAGTGCTCTTTTATTTGTTTAAGTAATAAGCTGTAACTATTAGTGTCAAAAATATGTTTACAATATTCTGGCATGTAATGCTCAATATATTGTAAACAATGTTGCTCAAAACCCAACACCTCGATTTCGATATTACCGCAGCTAAAATTTTGAAAAATATGTGATGTTAGAAGCACATACGTTTCAGGATACTGTAGTGTATCGACACTGTTAAAGTTATGAAAACAAGTTATCATACTTGCCATTGTTGAGTGAATTCTGAATAAACAATTGTGCTAAGGAGCTGTCAAATCCCCCTCTTATCAATAATGTCTAACTTATTTCTGTCATATTTATTATTATTGGTTAGATGATCAGTTTGGCGTATTGTTTTTATTAAGTGTAAATGCGTTTTGTAATACCACATGGAAAATAAAAAAAAAAGATTCTATATTATTGCTACAAAATTATGTCCTTAATTTATTAACAATAATCCCATTTTGTTTTAGAAAAACTTTAAAAATATTTTCTATCTAAAAACGAAAGAATAGTTTCGAAAGAATATAAGGTTATACTTTTTATTACATACCTATTTTGTAAAATTTAGAATGAACCGTAAGATTATGACACTTATTTAATGGATACTTAAACTATTTTGTAGTAGTTTTGTTTCCAGTTCCTTGTATTAAATTATATAAACGCCGTCAATTTTTTCATCTCACAATAACAGCCCCAGTAAAAAATAACACATAAAATGGCCTACTTTTAATAGCTTTATTTTTTTAGTAGAATATAAACTTTTTATAGAACATCTTGTTTTTGTGGTATTATTAAGGATACGATCAAGTTTTATGACTTTTGTTTTGTTGTAAAGAAGATTAAAAGTTGTAAAGAAGGGCTGGAATAGAATTATTGGCCATTTGTTTTACGAATCTGTGCTTATGAAAGTATTTCTTGAATATAACAACTTAGTCATTAAGTACAATTATTGCACCTATGGGGTGGGAGGAATCACCCATCCAGAGAACTATCTTTGTACTGAACAAACCTATCTTGTTTTCATACATCAACTGATTAGGCCAGCCGCACACCGGATCATATATTTGTGTTACGACAAAACAGCTTCATTCAAAACGTTTTGTGTATAATTTTAATATGTACTTTTTCATTTCAATACGCACATTGCATAGTTACGCAATGATTCTGATGATGAAGATACTGTCTTGCAGCTTCGATGTAACATCATATAGCTCTGGTCGGCTCTCAACCAGTAGGGCTTTCTACACCTTGAGCATCTACACAGAAATTACAATCAACTCCAAGACAATACGCAAAACAAACAAAATTGACTTGCTCTAGCTCTGAGTACATGTGATTGAGGGGCTCCAACGCATGCGCAGTTCCATTTGTTGGAAGGTGTTTTGTCGCAATACGAAACTTGGGGGGACCTTCGCCAGACAAGGAAAAAACGCTGTACACCGCCTAAAGGTGTCTTTATACAATGTCACAGTCATGGTGCGGGCCCTTCGTTTAAATCAATGTTAAACCGAGCACTCCGTACACTTTCCGACACTGTCATACAAAATGTTTTGTCGTAAGTCCAAATGTATGATCCGGTGTACTTCTGACTGTTGAAGTACTGTATGTGAAATTTAGTAAAGGCAGGGTTGTGATTTATTGTGATAGTAAAATAAATTTTATTCCTTGACATCTGAAACACACATCTTTAATTAATTTTAAAATATTGTTTAAAAAATTGTATCCTTCTTTTAATTATGTAGTTTATATATATAAAAAATGTATGGCAGATACATATGGAGCACATAGGCCGTCGATAGCACATAGGCTTAAAATTGGCGTGCCCCAAAAAAGTAAAATACCCCAATACGAGGGTTTGCGTGAGAAGCACGCAATGTATTGTGTATTTAAAAATACTCCCAATATGCAGGTTGGCGTGCGGAGCACGCAATGCATTGTGTATTGAAAATACTAACAGTATTTGGGTTACCGTGCAAAACACGCAATGCACTGTGCATTGAAAATACTTTCAATACGGTGGTTGTCTTGCAATGCACTGTGCGTCGGCCACTTCTCATAGTGTTCAGTGTCAAGCTCACATGTGCGTCCTTAGCAGTGAACGTGTTACAACACCAAGTTTTACATTGTTATATTTTATTTTTCATAAACCATTATGCTCTCATGCTTTCTAAATGATTTAGAAGTGCATACATTTTAAATCTCGTAAAATATTTTACTGTTATCAAAGTTGTGTTTAAAATGACTAAGCCATCTTTAATTATTTAGAGTTTGATATTTGATGAGGTTAGATGTGACTTTTGTGTTGTCTATGTATTATTAAAAAGATTTTTAATATTATAAGTTGATTGTTTATTTTATGTTTGGATATCTGGACATTTTCCCATATGTCCCATGTACAGTTTTCGAGATTGTTTTGTTGGTTTCATATTGCAGTCGTCTGCAAAGAATTATTTTTATTTAAATAAATGTTTACATAAGATACTCTAAACAATTTTTGATATTTTGTGGCCTTTTTAGGATTAGTTGCATACGTTTTGTATTTTGTATACAAAATCTAATTACGGCTATTATTTGAATTATTTTAGTTTGTGTTATTGACAATTAAAGTGTGTATTAAAATATATTGTTTATATTTATCGGTATTTTAAGAAGGTTAATAGTGCATTTAAATGTTTAACCTGTTTTTGTATAAGTTACCTATTACGTGGGTTTTCTGATTATTTTAATTTTAGTTTTTAATTTTGTATCGTATCTATTAGCTTACATATAATACTTGTTTCACGTCCTATTAAAATAGATTTGTAAGTAATATTGGAAGCAATGTATCAGATTCACAAGTCAAAAACTAACCGCTAAGATCGTTTTTGATAAACGTGACGCAAGTCAGCTCAGCATTGATCTAACCAAGATATCCTGAAATTACTCAAGTTAAGTAGGGGGTGATTTGTGTGGTCAATGGCATATCCTCCAAGGGTGTTTGATTTAAAACCACTATGACGTAGAATGTACTATATTGATATGAACGCAAACATTTATTTTACACAGTCAAATAGATGAAGGCTGATAACGAAACCTTAATCATGAAATTGATTTGCTAGAAGGTAATAAAGTTGAAACCTTTGAATAGTATAAATTTATATTTAAGACGAGATAATAATATTTCATACCACGAATTCGTGTTTAATGTGAATTTTCGATTTATCTAGTTTGTATAATTTTCAATTTTAGAAAAATACAACTCATTATGTTGAGTAACAACTTGCATTGTTAACTTATCTAGAGCATCAATGTCAACGTATCACTGTTTCAGACAGGATTTACAATTGTCTGTTCAAAAGATACCATTCATATTTTTTACATTAAAGGCACATATTAGATCATATAGAATAGAAAAGTGCATCAGACGCAAAAGTTAAAGAAAAACATAAAAACAGTAAATTTTATTTATTTTATTTGCAATGTTCCAAGTTTATTTCTCAACGTTTTTGTAGTGTTTTAATTAGTTTATCTGACGAAAGTGAGTTGAGAAAAGAGCAGCACTGAATCTAAATAAATTCAAATCTACCCTACTCTAACGGAGGATACAAAGGTAACAAGCTGAAACCACGTTCTAAACAATGTAAGGGCTAGATACTGTTTGTATTTATAATAAAAACGCTTAAGAAAATATAATCTATAGGTCTATTAGACTTTCATAATACGTCATTATATGAGAAATTCCTCATATTTTTCTATATTAAAATACAGTTACATAATTTTCTGCGTACAATATCAATCTGAGTCAGTGTAGTATTTTAGTTTCACAAAATTTTCAATCTCAAAATAAACCTAACAAAAATAATACCTGGCAAAAATCACTTTATGAAACTTAATAAATTATTCCTTAGGTGTTAGTCATACAAAAACAACTTTTTTAAATCAATAACAAGCTCTGCTAAAAATAAGTAACCGTTTCGATATTGAAATTTGATACATCAATTAGTGTGAAATATGTACATGCCATTAAATACTAGGAGATCAAATCTGACACCAGGGTTGAAAGATTTAAAGGTACTTAGGTTTCCTAAGGGAAAATACGACCATGAGGAAAGTTGTTTTTTTTTCGCAATGCTATTGAAAACATATTTTAAATGTAATGTATATTCTTACCTCAATATTTCAAATATTTAACTACTGTATTATCTGTGTTTGGTTTCGTTACTTCACCGATTGATAGTATAAGGTGTTGTCATTTCTAAAATCATAAAATTAAAAATGTATAAATATTAAATTTATTTGAGGTCAACAACTAATAAAAGTTAACGCTTTTAATTAAGTAAAATAGTCTATTCAAGGGTTATGTAAATAATATAAATAATATGCCTACCATTTCCCTAAAAATAGGAAACATTTATTGTAGATAAATATTATATATGTTGTTAATAGGTATGCAGATACTAAAATGGACAAAATTATTAAATATAACTGACAAGTTTTCGTCTAAAATCTACTTAAACAAATTACAAATTTTGAAGACAATATTAAAAGATTTATTGGCATGTTTTATTGGTTCACTTACAATATAATGGATTTCATAGATATTATTAATAATAACTTTGCATATGTTGCTTCATACTGTAGTTTATATTTTAGGTATTTTATGTTAAAATAATTAAAAATGTTTATATTTTATGTTAAAATAAAACTAAAATCCAACTGCCAGAATCGAACCTGTGCCAGTAAAATTATTTAAGTATTTCAATGTAGTTCCAAAAGTGATGAAACAATTATTGTTTCATCACTTTTTTACTTTACAAAATGCTACTCTTCCTATTTTTTAAAGAAAACTTTTTATCTAACAGAATTAGTGTTTTACCTTTAAAATAGTAAATCTCTCAATTTTACTTTGGAAAGTTATTGTCATGTTAAAAAACAAATTACTAAACCAAATGTTTATAGCTCAGTTGTAGCTCAGTTGGAACTACATTGAAATACTTAAATAATTTTACTGGCACAGGTTCGATTCTGGCAGTTGGATTTTAGTTTTTTTTGTGGTATTCCACCCTCAGTCCTTCTTTTGCCCTACGAGTACAAATACCAAGAAAGAAATAATACAGTATACATAAGTTACTAACTGCAACATAGACAAACCATCAACGATCATAAATAGTGTATCACTATCCATATTCTAAAATATATTCAGATAAACGATACACAAGATTTACACACATAATGGATTTTAGTACATTTCTAGAGCCAAAAAAGAATTGTTGGTGATCAAAGCTACTTTAGCTTCTACCTAAATTGAAGAACAGTTCAATGTCAATTTATTTTACAGAAATGTTCAGTATATTGTAATCACAAAATTATATTTATGCGATCCGTATTTAAACTTAAAATACTGAATATATTAAACGGAGATATTTTTGTGTCGCAGAAAGATAGGAGATCAATATTGTAACTCACTCCTTGATGAAATGGAAATATCATTTACTTATTTAAAATAAACTGTTAAATGAATTCTTTTGAAGTCAAATATCAAAAACAGAGTTCGTTTAATTAATAAAAATGTGTAATACGTTTGATCTGTAACAACAACAAACCAAGTGTATTCTTCTGTGTGGCGTATTGCGTTGACTTCGTGCTTTTCAATAATATGGGAAACACCGAAATTAAATTGACTTTTACTTTTATTAAAATATGTAACTTGACTTTTTAAGCATTTTTTTCGCAGCTATTGGTTTTTATTGAAATGTAAGCGAATTAAATGATTTGCATAATTTAGTACCTAGTAGTATTTTAATGAATTATAACCATAATATTCCTAGTAAAATAATGTATTTTCGGCACAATTTTTGATTCCTTAAAGAAGCGATTATTATTTTACAGATTATAAAATTATATAAAAATTATATTACCAATAATTGCTGTCGTAATTTTCTAAACATTTTTTTTAAATATATACTTTTTGCTTCATACAGTTTTCTTGCAGTTATTTCACGAATGTATTTATTCGTTTATTTAAAAAAAGTAGAGTAATATAGTTTCTAAGAAACACTAAGTTTACAGTTCCTAAAATTTACAGCTATACACAACATTTGCTATAATTTATAACACACAAATTGATTTTGAATTTTGTACAATACAATATATTATGGTGAATAGTAAATTCATGTTTTATTTACTGTTATTATTTAGTAAAACCGTAGTTTCGTTTAACTAAACTAATTTATATTTATCATATATTATTTTGAAGGACTGTAGAATTTAGAATTCACTCTAAGTTTAACATTTCTGTAGTTTCTTTGAGCTTAAAATAATTTGAAAGGCTCAATTATGTTTGTACAAATTAAACAGCTAGTATTATTTGGTCAAACATTTACTCATTCGTAGTAAACTTTGCTTATTATTTTAAATTGTATATGTTTAATTTACGCGTTAAAATTTCATCTTCCAATTTTCTATTAGGGGAACAATCAATTAGTTTTTTTTATAATTTATACACTTTGAGATACAAATGTTACAGAACAACTGAAGGAACTGCACATGATGAAACTAAAAACAAAAATGTTCTCATTGGGTAAACTATGAAAATATTAACACGAAAATGGTTAGCAATACACAACTACCTCATACATTACATACAATTAAGTTTTAACTCAGAATAACATTCAACATATTGTGTAAAGGAAACATTTTAGAATGAATCCAAATTGGCGTGTTACTATTATTTCTTTAAATGTTTCATTGTTCCAACGATCACTCTCTTGAAGGTCTTGGAGCTTTATATATAAATGGAAATGGTTGCTTTGGTTTATAGGTTATGTTTAAAGAAGGTTTAACAAAAATAATAAGAAAAGGCAACCTCAAGTTAAGTTAAAGTTGTATCGCATTTTATCAGAATATTTATATTTGTGGTTCATCATTCCGTAAAGCGTATTCATAAAACAACTAACAATGCGTTTGTAAAACGTTAGGGAATTTTAATAGTATTTAGATTTATTCTAATTTAATAGATATTTGATTTTTAATTGTTATACTAACAAGTTTGAACGATATCTGAAAGCTCGAAATTAAATTAAGTTGCACGTACAACGACGTTTCGAGTGTCGATTTGCAATAAAGTACATAACAATTTCAATAATTATCCACACCAAATCTTAAAATATACTGAGCTATTGTTTCTTATTTGTAGATATATCAGGAGACATGATTTGCCTTGTTTTGAAGGTAACATTACCAGAAATATTATGCATTTTTGAGTTTAAGTACATAATTTATAATCACGTTTATTGGACTGTGTACACACAATGTAGATATTTTACAACTCTATCCATTATCCATTGAAAGTTTATATTAGATAAAAGTATTTTTTTCATTATTTATACTTAAAGAAAACACATTGAAAATATAATTTCCGAGGAAGCATAAGAAATTTGAAATTAATTTAAACTACACAAAAGAGGTAAGGTAACTACAGTATGCTATCTATTACTGATTTTACTATAGACGCTGTCATTCTAAATATAAAAAGCTAACGGAAGTTGTATCTAACATGGTTGGTCATAATATAAAATATCTTAAAAAACAAGTGGAGACGTTTTGAAAGTTTCGCGAATATAAAAACACATTCCAAGACTTGTTGTCTCAGTAACAATACAAGTTTTCCTTTTCTTATAAATCTCAATTCTTTCGCTAAATTTGGCGGAACATCTCTTTCGCCTTCATCCGTTTTTCCACTTTACATGTGAAGATACAACTGATTCAATCCAAACTCTCATTTCTTGACAGTGCTTTTTGATATCATCACAAATGTTTTATAAGTTACTAGATAAAAAAATGTAAAGTTACTTTTAAAATACATTATTCACTTATATAATATACGGTGACTACATGTACATAATGTTAGATATACTATTGTATTATCAAACTACTAATTATTTTCATCAATAGTAAATCCGGATGAAATTACTTACTGATAAAGCAAATCTCGCCACCAAAGCTGTATGTTGGGTAAAATTTTATAACATTGAAACTTCTAAAAAAATAATATCACTTCTTTGTCTTCTTTCCGAATATTTATTCGATTTCTTAAAACACGTTTGAATTTTGCAAGAAATTAGTAAAATTTTAATTTAAGGTTCCTTAGGTTTATACACAGTTCATATTGTATTTTGGAACATTGCGCTGTGCCCAAATATCAACACTACGGTGATATTCTATAACTTTCTGTCGAACAAGAACGAACATTAATGTTGGTCAGATTTTCATTTTTTAATGATCAAACTATAACTGTCGAAACATATAGTACTGATGAATCTTTGCAGTCTGTGGTGTTATCTGGTGGAAAATATATGAAACTACCGTTATCAATTTAAATCAGCCACATTTTGAGTTATCAGAAGGACATACAAGCTTCAATTCGTCTAGATAAGATTTATGACTTAAAGTTTTTTAACCTGAAAATGTTTATACGAACTACTGACTTGAACGTTAAAGAGGTTAATCATTATTTTTCATAATTTAAAGATTGATGTTGAATGTTATAAATAAAGAGTAAATGACTACTAGCATTGAATATATAACCTATAGGGTATATATTCAAAGCTACTAGCAATCGTTTGCGATTCAACAAACGAATTTAATAAAGGTTTCATCTGGAAAATAATGAAAATACATTACATCTCCACACACATAAAAATCATTACCGCACCATAAAATAATACAAAGTGTAATACATTCAAATACTATATCTTGGAAAAAATATTATAATTTCAGAAATATTGAATCTATTAGATTAAAAATGCCATGTAAGTCACAATATACTAGTTTTCTAGACAAAATTACATTTCCTTAAAAAGTGCTTTCAAATAAAATTTTGAAGAATTATATTAAAGTTGTGGTATATGCCTGGATCAATATTAGTTGATTAATTTAGGTAGTAATTTAACAAAACATTTAACAATACAATGTGCTTTATGCTATAAAGTACCTCATTTTAAATTGATTAAATTAACATTTATATTTATTAATAAGCAAATTTTACTAAATATACTATAAATTGAACTTATTTAAATTAAAATAACCACTTTGAAATGTAAAATATTGGAGTGGTACGGTTGTTCATCTGGAAATGTTGATTAAGCAAATAAAAAAACACTGTGGCGACAAAATCACACTGAATTAAATAAAAACACTGAACCACAAAACAAGGAACAAAAACAATAACTAAACAAATAAATTGTAAGTTATGTTTAATACGTTACCCTAATTATAACGTATTAAACATAACTTACAATTTAGTTGTTTAGTTATTGTTCCTTGTTTTGTGGTTCAGGGGTTTTATTCAAATCAGTGGACATTTTGTGTTGGTATCTGGAGCGAGCGTCAGGCGGCAACGAAGAATTTTATATTTAACACATTGCTTTTGAATTTGCCATAGTCAACTGGATTAATTAAACAATTACACCTAATTTAAGGTAATGTATGGATTTAACAATTTAAACAACATTTAAAGAATAAAAATTAAACTGAAGAAAGATTAAATTGATTAAAGAAAAGCCTTAAAAATGTATACGGAGATATTATATTGTAAATAAAATATCAAATCATTTTAATTGCACGTATTACATTTAATAATTAGAAGGATCAGGCGGAGACAGGCGATTGGCAATAAACCGCACAAAAAAAAAATAGACGACAGCAAGAAGATAAGTAAAAAGATATATTTGTAAAAAAATATATGACAATCCAGTTCAGAGTTGAAAGAACTATTTTGATAAATAAATATTTATAGAGTTAATTATACCAATTGTCACCTTAAACTAAACTAATTTATATTACCATTACCAATATAAACTTAAAATATTATTAAGTCAATTTGAACTAACCTGTATTAAACAGTATTAAAAAACAATACAAAAACATTTATATTAATATTTATGACCATGTAGAATACAACAAGTTTCGTACTTGAGGTTTGTAGAACACCCGTACTCAGTAGTTTATATAACTTATAAATAGTGAGGCACACACATTATAATTACTAGTTCGTAATCTTAAACTGAATCTGTAACAGTGATTAGATGATTTAGATAAAACAAAACTTACATTATTACTATGACCATGTTTTGAAGTGAAGTAGTAACTCTCTGTAACATATATGCTACACACATTTATATGTATATACTTTAACAACTTTACAACTATATATGTACTTTAACACAGGATATAAACAATATCTTAGTGTTTATTTTTTATCTGCCTAGCAGTTTATAAACTCCTTATGAAGCTCCCAAAGAGCTTTGTGAAGAAATGAGAGTTTAGATTGGACCGTTTGGTCCTTCACTTGGAAAATGAGAAAACTGATGAAAGTTAAACTGTTGGAGCATCAAATTTAGTGAAAGAACGGAGGGATTTATATAAAACAGAGGTAACTGTATTGTTACTGAAACAGTGTTGGAAAAATAGTTCGGCCTTTTTTGTGAACTAGATAAATATCCTTAAGATTATTCGGCAATGTATATATTTAAGATAAGATACTTTAAATTATGATCAAGTAGGTTCTCATTAATTTCTTTTCTTGTACATTGTCACCATTCAATATTCAGCAATAAATATTTCTGTTTGTCATCACGAGTTTTTACTAAAAATGACAAGGTCACATATATTATTTCCATTTTTTTTGTCGGTATGCCATAACTTCCTTAATACATCATCAAATTACATGAAGCTTTTACATTTTAAAGCTTTCCTTAACCGATACATCGGAAAAATATATAAAATACAATTGTACGAAAAAATACAAAAAAAAAGAGATAAAGAATCCGAAAGTAACAGTGATGTAAGATCAAGTAAGTTGCAGGGATATTTTCCTGGCGTTGGCAACACTGATGATAACAATAACCAGCTGGAGAGCTGCCGTAACGCCACTAAATTGAAATGTTTAATTAATTGTAAGCGTGGTTATAAACAGCGTTGTGGATACACCTATTACTTTAATTAAGTGGGATTTAAGTAAGTTAGAATGCGAATGCTTCGCACGGGTCAGCTAGTTAGTATAATTTTAAATTGTAAGTTCAATAAGTAACATTATACAGGGTGTCCCCGAACTATCTGAACCCCTTTTGTGGATATGTCCCTGGGATCTAGAAAAACATATTTTACAATATAAACAGGGGTTTAAGTTACTGTCATCGCTAACCCCAGTGATTACAAGAAAGTATCACTAAGTATATTAAAAAAAGTGTTAACTTGTTATATTAAATATGAATGTAGTTTACAAATACTACCTAGTCCTGTAACTCTACTGAAGAGTTTCACTTAATTTATGTAACAAAATCAAGAAACCAAATCATAAAATTACATTCTAAAAAAACATCCTACATGAAATGTAAGTTATTTATCTTTTTAGCCTTATAATGAACCACCAAATCCAGTTTAACAAACTATACTGACTTATACGCACAGATCTAGAACGATTGGATTTTATTGTGAAATGGACTCAGAAAGGCGTGTGAAACACAAAAAAATTAATGTAATATCATTATTTGCAAAGTATGAATACACTTCAATATAAAACCTTTTAAATTTTACATTTTGTTTAGGGTTCTTACACACAACAATAATTTCACATAATATAGTCAGTCACACGTGACACCCTAAGCAACTGCACTCTCTTATTGCCACGAAATTATATGTTCTACTTATCACGTTTTGTAGTCGAATTAGTTTTTACTCAACATCAATAGATCATAATTAAAGATCAATCAAGATCGTAATTGAGATCGTAATCAATATATCATAGTTTTTAAGTATGGTTGTTTATTTAGAAATCGGTTAATAAATTCAAGAATTTTGTACCACAATCCAGAATGTAAAAAACCAATATTTCTAGTACTTATGGCCTATTTTATAGTGTTACTTATTTATAAAATCTTGTACTTTAATAACTAAAGGTGGACTGTTTTACGAAACAATATAATTCAAAGTAAATACTCATTCAAATGCATTAGTTTTACTGTCACAAGTAACTGTGAATACACTTAGTATAGCATTTATTTAGTTGCTATATTATCTATACTAATATTATAGGGAGGTAACATTTTTTGGGGGTTTTTTATTTGTTTGTATGTAAGGGGTAATCTCTGGAACTACTAAACCGATTGAAAAAATTGTTTTACTAATAAAAAGCTCCACTATCCCTGAGTAACATAGGCTATAATTCATATCGATAAAAACGTAAATTACTATAAAAGTTCCCGGTCCAAAGCTATGTGGTGTAATTTACCGTGTAATTGGCGTGCGAAGCACGTAATGCTTTGTGTGCTGAAGATACTCCCAATATGCGGAATGGGTGCGGGTTATAGTTTGACTATTGTAGAGATCCAAAGGTACAAATTGAGGACGACGAAAACAAAATATATAAAGTACACATACTTATTACAATAAGTGAGAGTTTACTATAGTTTAACTATAACACAGACATACAAAACAAAAATAATTAGTGTCTATGAAACAAAACACATTACGTTCAAAACTATATTTGGTACATTTACATTGCCAAAGAGAATTGTTGGTGGTCACGATCCCATTAACCTTTGCCTGCATTAGAGGACAGTTCACCGACTGCGTAATTTGCATATGCTCTACATTTTGTAACCACGAAATGTGGTTCATATGAAACTACATTTTAACTTAAAAACACATACGTGTTTAACGGACAATGTATCATTATGTCACCAAATTAACGGTGAGTTATTAATGTACCTAAATATTTAACGCGATAAAAAAACAGATTAAACAATCTTTTAAATTCGATTCTTTGACTGTAGTTTCACTATACGATTTTTAAGCAAACAGAATAAAATTAAATAAATGCGTAATTTATTCGATAACCTGTATCAGCAAGAATCCAAAATTGATTCTAATAGTAACGTATTGATTTGTGACTATGATTTCTACATCCAAGGAAATAATAAATTGCAAGTGATCTTTAACTTTTACAAGTGTACTCCAAAATGTAGGCTTCCTGTTTTGCAGTAGGTTTATAGCGTATTAGTTTGATACAATTTCAAACAATTAATTTATACACTGTACGTAACTTAGTTTTATAATAAATATAGTATATTTATAATATTATTATATATACACCTTGTTTCCGCCTTGCAACTTTTTTTTTTGTAGTATAGTACTACGCGCGTTTCAGGAACACATTTCCATCTTCAGGTATTTATAAAGTCATTTACTAACTTAGTTTTATATTTTGTTGAACACTTGCGGTAATATTCCTTGTATGTTCACCATAATACTTGATAAAAAAAAATATATATATATATAATCAGCTTTAATATCTAATTATTATAATTATTACCTTGTGCTGTGCAGTCCTGTTGCCTGATTATTTATATTTCTTAGAACAATTTGTATACTTCCAAGCTTTTACCTATTTTTTTTCTTATAATTAAGTTCCCTTTGATCTATAATGCCACGTCATCTACATGGCATATTGTCTATATTTTATGCAGTTTTTGTGCAATTATTTAACAATTTATATTTATTTATATTTTGTTTTAAGTGAAAAATATAGCATTTCGCCTCTTAGCTTACTGCTTCTAACATGCTTCACACGTGTTTTTCTAAAACGTATAACAGCAAAACTAATGTAATGTAAAACTAATTATGTTAATTTCATATGTTAAGAGAAACATTCTCCTCGCAAAAATCAACATAAATGTCTGCGATAGTAAAAGAAAAGATACATAACAACCCCCCCCCCCCCCTTACACCAATATCAAATATAAAAACTAATGTTTAACAATACCTAGCCTACTGGTTTACCATACATAACCTATTAATTTTTAGCTATTCTTTCTCTATCCTGTATAGACGAATGCTAGTCTCCTCATAGTTTCTGACACGCTACACACCATTTTTTTCCATATCCGTTATTTTTCAATATTTTAGTCAATGTTTTTCTCTACTACTCCGAAATATAAATACATTACATAATAAACATATCGGTGATTTGAACATATTTATAAATTAATAGATAAATGAAATTATTTTATTTGAGACTAGCTGGTGCGATCCGGCTTTGCACGGATAGACAAATCAAAGTTAAATGTATATTTAATAAAATATATTATATCAATAAATATATTTTACTATTTATTTCTTATGGGGATTTTTATTAACTTTAAGCCCCCAAACCCCTCTAAAATTTCGAATTTTTTAAAACCCTTTTTTAGCGACCTTCTAGGGCCCTAGAGGAAGCTACATACCAAATTTCATTCCAATCCGTTCGGTGGTTTTAGAGAAATCGTGATTTAGTAACTTTGACCCCCTAAACCCCCTCTAAAATTTCCAATTTTTGTAAAACCTTTCTTAGAGAGCACCAATAGCCCTAGAGGAAGCTACATACCAAATTTCGTTCAAATCCGTTCATTGGTTTTGCTGAAATCGTGATTTAGTAACATTGATCCCCCCCCCCTCCCAAAATACCCCTAAGATTTCAAATTGTTTGACACCCTTTCGTATCAGCACCTACGGCCCTAGAGGAAGCTACATACCAAATGTCATTCCAATCCGTTCAGTAGTTTTAGAGAAATCGTGATTTAGTAACTTTGACCCCCCCAAACCCTTCCTAAAATTTCGAATATTTTTAAAACCTTTCTTTGAGAGCACCAATAGCCCTAGAGGAAGCTACATACCAAATTTCGTTCCAATCCGTTAAGTGATTTGGGGAAATCGTGATTTAGTAACATTGAAACCCCCCTAAGATTTCAAATTGTTTGAAACCTTGTTGTATCAGCACCTACGGCGCTAGAGGAAGCTACATACCAAATTTCATTCCAATCCGTTCAGTAGTTTTTACGGAAATCGTGATTTAGTAACTTTGACCCCAAACTCCCCTAAAATTTCGAATTTGTTGAACACCTTTCTTAGTGAGCACCTATGGCCCTAGAGGAAGCTACATACCAAATTTCGTTCCAGTCCGTTCAGTAGTTTTTGAGAAATCGTGATCATTGAGTCAGTGAATTTGGCTTTTATCTATATAAATTATTAAAATAAAAAGGACAGTCGCTGGCCAGCAGCCGACGTGTGCACACCTAAACGGACTCTATGTGAACTGTATTGTGTTTGTGTTTTGTGTATTTTATGTTTTTTTTTTTAACTTAACGACCTTGTTCAAGAGGAATTAATCGTATATTGTGTGATGATGGGTTAACAAGCCCGAAACACGTAACAATTAACAAAAGTGAGGTCACTTGACGGGAACCGATGAGGTAAGAAAATTTAATATAAATAAAAAAGATATAAATATATAATCAATTTAAAGCTCCCTTGTTATACGGCACATTCATAACAATGACGTTTCTATACCACATCACGCAGTAGTCCAAAATTTAGCTTTAAAGCAACAACTAACTTAAAAACAAAAATAATTGTTTTCATTTCAGTTACATTTCCTCAGAGACCATACCAAGTAACTGTATTAACTTCTTTCAACATATTCTGAAAGTAAATGATAAAAGAATCCCTAGATGAGTTGTTCAAGTAAAATATGAAGTTTTTAGCTTAAGTGTTAAGTCTCAATTACTTTGCTTCTTCTATACAGCACCTCTTTTGAATTTTTGCGTTTACCCATTTTCCAAGTGAAGGATCAAAAGCCCAATTGAAATTCTCATTTTCAACAGAGCTTATTGAAGTCTTCCAAAATGGATCTATGAGCTGCTAGAAAAAAGATTTGTTTAGAAGCATAATTGTTTAGCGACCATACAATATAGAAGCTATTATTTTTATGAACATTCTTAAGATCCTTATAAATGTACCAAACTGTTGTGTAATAGGGACGGAAAACAACAAAAATACGTACGAATACTGTACATTAAGTTAGTTCTAGTAATAAAAGCACACCATTATATATTTTTTATGTGACTTTATGAATAAGCATTTAGCTCAATTATAAATTAAAGGCTGCTCGTTATTGTGTAGCCTACTTTCTTTCAAATATTGACAAATGCAATACTTTTGTTTAAAATATGGAAGTCATTTTCTAAGAATGACTTTGAAAGGGTTAATTATACACTGTAATTTAATTGGTTTGTGAAATAATGAAGTAATTAGACCATTGTTGCCTTTTGTTCTCTGACTTTGTACGTTACCAACCAATTATTTCAAAGCTCTAATAGCTCCATTAATTAATTCATTAAATTTCTTGTTACAAAATGATATCTGATCACATCACAAGGCTTTTCTAGTACTTACTCTTTAGAAGAGGCTAACGAATATAATATGAGGACGGTAGTTCTTTATTAACCTTATAAATTTTGCTAGCTTGATTTAATTTAACTAAGAGTGTATTTATTTTAGATTCTAGCATAATAACAATTTTTAATTCATACGAAAATAAAATTATTTACTAGAGTTCTTCGAATTGCTTTTTATTTGTATAACCGGCATATGGTGAACATTTTAAGGAAAACAGATATCGAGTTCTGTATGTTTTATTACCTTATATCTAGAGAATTCATTGAAATCCGCAAAGCCAGAATTATGTAAAGTAACTTTTCTTAAATAAGTGGTTAATCTTACTAAATATATATTATACTAGCTGCCTGATCCGGATTTGAACGGATAGACAAATCAAAGTTAAATGTATATTAGCACAAAATGTAGTCCAGTCAAATAGACTCCGATGGTGCTTGTTTCAGGAAAAAAATATAGAAGTTTTTTTCACTTGTTCTATATGTTTTTTGGGATGCTAAATCCGAATTTGAACTTTGCTACTTCCTACGGATATGGCTTCACACCGAAAATCGCAAAAAACTCAAAATGTTTGACCTTTTTTCAGTTTTTTGCCAAAAAATCATAAAAATATGCGTTTTTTGAGGTATACCTTCCTATATAAAAATAAATTACATTAAATTCCCTACAAAAAACATTCCTCAAATGTATTTTTTGGTTGAATGGTTTAACCGCTAGAGTGCGCTGAAAAAAGGCAAAAATTCCCCACTTTGTTGAAAACCCGGTTTTCTCGTTAGTTATTCGGTTGTAACTTTACACCTATGCTTGTAATTACGAAAAACTTGGATTCTGCTAAAACCGCATTGAATTTCCTACTAATTTCACACCTTAATCACTTTTTTTGGCCAAACATTGTAGCCGCTAGAGCACGTTGAAGTTTTATCTCATATTACGCGAAACCGCTAAGTCAAGAGCCCTTCACACAAAACTCAGTGGATACCTATATTATCACTATGTACTTATTAAAAACTATTATTTGATTTTTACAATTAATAATTAATGTAATTACTTATTCATTATTTATCAATTTAATTACTACTTGTTAATTATAAATTAATGTAATTTACTCATTCATTTAAAATCATTTTAACTAAGTACCAATTATTAATTAGCCTATATATTAACAGAACCGTTGTTGTAGAGGTTGGTTTGTTGTTTTCAAGGGAGGATGTAGGTCTTCTTTGAATTTAGTAGGTAAATAAGTCCCAAATTCATAATAATATACCGGATCCGACACAAGGTGGCCTCCCCCCCTCTTTTCAGGTGGCTTCTTATCACTCAGCGACTCAGCCAGCCCTTCCTTTAGGACCCTTTCTTTCAGTTTACTTCGAATCTCCTTGTGTTTTGTTTACAAAATATTAAGCGTCTTTGTTTTTCTCAGTTATTAAAATAAAATTATCTACGTCCGATAAAAGTTGTGCTATTTGTGATCAAGTGTTTGCCTTTTGTTAGGTCCCTGTTATTCAATTTACTTCGAATCTTGTGTTGTGCTAAAAATATTAAGCGTCTTTGTGTTTCTCAGTTATTAAAATAAGTATCTATGTCTGATAAAAGTTGTGCTTTTAGTGATGAAGTGTTGTCAGATGGAACCAAGAAGGCAGTGGTGAAAGAAAAGGGGTTGTCATTCGTTGAAGCTATTAAGAGGAGAAAGGATGATAAGGTAATTTTATTCAACAAGGTATCCTCAGTTGAAGTGCATGATGTATGTAGGAAGTAATATGTAAGAATATGTAAGAGAAACATGTATTGTTGCTGCCAGCAAGAGGGCTGAGGGGGGTAGTTATAGTCAGGGTAAAGAACTTCGATCATGCAAACCCATATATCATTTCAAAAATAATTGCTTTTTGTGTGGGGTTGAGATACCTCAAAACTATCAAGCGAAATAAAACAAGTTGACCCCAGCTTCACGCAACCCTGTGTTTGTAATGAGGAATTTGAATGTGAAGGCGAATGCTTTAAGACTGGCCACACAATGTAATGATGAATATTGTAAAGCCATTATAAACCGTTTACAACCATTTCCAGACTTGGTAGCTGCTGATGGACAGTACCATTTGTCTTGCATGAAAAACCTACACATTCATGGCCCCTCCGTAGATACCAGGGCTCGTGGTCGACCCAAAGATGAAGTAGGTAAACAGTTGCAAGCAGTATTCAATAACCTCGAAAGTAGTGATGAAGAGTGCCAATTCACCTCAGAGGAACTTTTGAGCAAGATTGAAGGTGACAACCCCCCACACCGGAAAACAGTTATTGAAAAATATGGCAGTGACATATTTGTCAGTAAACATGAACCTCATGTTGTGTGTTTTAAAAACACTGGATATAAAATTCTCACCGATGCATGGTAAACTGAACAGAAAAAAGATTCTGAAAAAGTGGAAAGACGTCGAGACAGCTGCAGCAATTATTGTTGAGGACATACTATCTTAAATTTCCATACAGTTCCCTAACACCATCATGTTTCCTTTCATTTTTCAGATGAAGAGCTTACCCCTGGGCCTTCACAGCCTACAGCCCAAGCAGTGGTTCCAGATGAAAGAGGTATACAACATTGAATTCACTGCATTCGTACTAAAAAAATGCAACTATTCATTCGATAGTGTCGTTGCTAATAATGTCCCTTTAGTATTTCAGAAGAGCAACTAGGACCTACAATCACTAAGCGTCGTAAACTGTAGCTGTCCAACTCTTATTTTATTTACTGACCTATATTTATTATGATAATTATTATAAAAATTTATAATAAATTGTTTTTGTGAAACTTTTTATATAAGTATTTTGTGTCTGAATACCAAAACATACTTTGGACAAAAGTTGATATAATTAATAAGTAGTAATTAAATGTATGTGTATATATATATATATATATATATATATATATTTATATATATATATATAAATATATAATTAATAAGTAATTACATTAATTAATTATAAAGAATAAATAAATAGTTTTTAATAAGTACATAGTGATAATATATGTATCTACTGAGTTTTGTGTGAAGGGCTCTTGACTTAGCGGTTTCGCGTAATATGAGATGAAACTTCAACATGCTCTAGCGGCTACAATGTTTGGCCAAAACAAGTGATTAAGGTGTGAAATTAGTAGGAAATTCAATGCGGTTTTAGCAGAATCCAAGTTTTTCATAATTACAAGCATAGGTGTAAAGTTACAACCGAAAAACTAACGAGAAAACCGGGTTTTCAACAAAGTGGGGAATTTTTGCGTTTTTTCAGCGCGCTCTAGCGGCTAAACCATTCAACCAAAAAAATACATTTGAGGAATGTTTTTTGTAGGGAATTTAATGTACTTTTTTTTATACAGGAATGTATACCTCAAAAAACGCATATTTTTATGATTTTTTGGCAAAAAACTGAAAAAAGGTCAAACATTTTGAGGTTTTTTGCGATTTTTGGTGTGAAGCCATATCCGTAGGAAGAAGCAAAGTTGAAATTCGGATTCAGCATCCCAAAAAACATATAGAACAAGTGAAAACAAACTTCTATATTTTTTTCCTGGCCAAATCACCATTTGACTGGACTAATAGCAATAAATATATTACACTTTGTATTTCTTATGGGGAATTTGAGTAACTTTGACGCCTCAAACCCTCCCTAAAATTTCGAATTTGTTTCTTAGCGAGCTCCTAGGGCCCTAGAGGAAGCTGCCTACCAAATTGAATTCCAATCCGTTCGGTGTTTTCTTAACTTTGATCCCCCAAACCCCTCTAAAATTTCGAAGTTTTTGAAAACCTTTGTTAGCGAGCACCTAGGGCCCTAGTGGAAGCTACATGCCTAATTTCATTCCAATCTGTTCAGTGGTTTTTGAGATTTCGTGATGAGTGAGTCAGTGAGTTGTATTTGGATTATATATATATACTAGCCGTGGTGGTTGGTATTTTCAGTCTTTTTAACGTAATTGTTTCCTTTTTAAGTGTTCAGTCAGTGACTGATATTTGGCTTTTATATATACAGTAGATCTTAAATAATAAAAACACCATTGTCATAATAATAAAAGATCTAAAATTATGATTTTAGTAACTTTGATCCCCCCAAACCCCTCCTAAAATTTCGAAATTCTCCATACCCTTTCTTAGTGAGCACCTAAGACCCTAGAGGAAGCTACATTTTCATTTCAATCTGTTCGGTGGTTTTTGAGAAATCGTGATGAGTGAGTCAGTGAGTGAGTGAATGGTATTTTGCTTTAATATATATAGATATATTATACTAGCATCAATAACTTGAAAAGTTTTATTAGCCTTAAAATAATTATAATTATGAAATTATATAACATACATGTTTTTAAACGTAAAACGGTTTGCTTTATTTATCAGTCTCGCAATTCTTCTCTTATGCACTTGTGTTACAAATTAAATATCGAAAATTAATAAAGATTTATATCCTTCTAAAAACAGTAATGTAAATTAATTTTCTAAATGTATGGAACTATATTTACAATATTGAGAGTTGGTAGGTAAATAAATTTGTACCACGGAATATTCTTAAATTAATATTATTATTTCCCTTGTGGTATGAAGTATCTACTTGCATATAATATTTAGAAAACAAAGTTAGTGGTTTGTTAGAACAGTTAGTTAACTGTATTCTGCGCCTCTAGGGGCGTCTTCTTTTTATTTGTTACACAATGTATCTATTACATTCTCTATTTACTTTTAATAGTTATAATTAGTTTTTTGTTACTAAAGTAGAAGGTACTAACATTTGGAATCTTTAAAAAAAACATAAATTGTGTAATACATGAATGAAACACTTTTGTAATATTTCACAATTCTTTATTAAACCGGGCCGACCTAGGTTTTGCCAGCTATCGAAGGCAACTTAAAGACTAAAGGAACAACAAAACAAATCCAACACACAGCAGTTGGGTACAGATAGGCCAAACACCAAAAATCCGTTAGGTTTAGGATGGGGGAGGAATCGAACTGGTCAATAACAACGGTTATAGAAGTGGTGAATTACTTAAATCCATAAGTTCATTTAAAACTAAACTTGTTAATTAACTTCTTAATTTCTAACATTTAAAAAGCATCTAACTTATTACCCTCACAATTAACATGAGGTACATTAAAATCTGTATTTAAATTAAAGTCTAAAATTTCATGTGTTTTCAAATGATTAGAAAAACTAGAATCATCATAGTCCAGGCGCCAACTTCTGTTATGGTCGCTTAATCTAGTTTTAAAACTGCGACCTATTTGCCCTACATAAGCTGCATTATAAATTTTGCAACTTAATTTGTACACTCCACTTTTTGTTAATTTATTAACTTTGTCTTTGGAATTATTTAAAATATTTCCCAGATATTTATTGTTGTAATAGGCAGGTCTACAATGCTTCTTCAATGCTACAATTGTAAAAAATGAAACCGCGGAAAAATGGCATAGAATCAATTACATCGGTAAAGTTAGTGTTACCGTAGGTAAATTATTAGAAGCCTACAAGTACAGTTAATTTTAATCATGTTTGGAGAACTTTTTGCAGTAAAACAATTTATACAAATATTTGTGTATGAAACTTTGGACTTTTAACATTTATATTTCGGAGTATAAAATTAAATTTTAAAAAAATTTAGACAAATTTAGAATAGATCATTAGCATAGTTAAATTTGTTGGTCTAACTATACCCCCCCCCCCCCCCAGAGAAAAAGAGATTAGATTGTGTTATTTTGTTTAGTTAATTGTACTTGTAAATGTAATATAAGTTGTAATTATATTGTTTTATCCTAAATAATAAATAAGTCGATGACAGTTTTTAAACATGTATGTTATCTTATTGTAATTTAATTTTCAACTACAGAATTGAATGAAAAGTAAATTAGAACAAAAATTAAATATCATATTTTATAGAAGTACTAATACCGAATATTATTTATTAAATTTGTTGAAATAAATATATTGGAATCCAATAATTTATTAATTAGCTTATTAAAAATATTTCCTGGTAACCTCAATATAGTTCATTAAATAAAAATGTTTTCATTGTATTTAATTAAGAAGGAAACGAATTCAATGGATGATTATGTGGATAAAGGTTAAAAGTCGCTGGTTGTGAAAGCTAACTCCAATAATTTATTGAATAATTTGCTGATTCTATTTGTGCAGTGAAGTGTTTGATTAATATAGTCATTAGAAAGTGCTAGGCTAGCGCAATGCAAAATTAACTTTCCACATAAATTACTCTTTACACAATCATACTATGAGTTATTTAACTAAGCAAGGAAATTGTGAATTTTAAGAGGAATAATAAATATACCAATCACAGAATACGGAAAATTATAGTTTTTTTGTAAGTAGGCCTACTTGTATTTTTACTAGTAATACTTGTTTCACAAAAGACAGTATGAATCTAAATATGTTTTTTAATAAATTCAGATTGTATAAACCGCGGACAGTTTCATGCTCACATAAACGTAAATTTTACGAGAAGTTAAAAAAGAAAAACATGAAAATAAATCGCGTTTTTGTAAATATTTTTTTAATAACTTTGAATTGTAGCAAGTTCAAAAATTATGTGTCGTTATTTTAATTTGTCTTAATAGTACGTGTACAATTACTACTTCTGCCCTTAAAGCTAACTTATAAAATTTACTTTGACAAAATATCATTTGTTTAACCAACACTCTCTGAGTTCAAGTCTTTACCTGGTTTCTATTCATTCATTATCTTTAAATAATACTTCCTTATAAAAAGTCAAATATTCAAATGACAACTGAAATAATATCTTAGTTATGACATTCTGCTAATATTATTAATGAACACGATTGGATGACGTTGGTGTAAGATAAAACAGCATTTGAATTTTTTTTCTTTAGTATTATTGAAAACCAAAGTTATTTACATAGTACTATAAATTTACTTTTTTTATATACTTACAGCTCTCAGTAATTTCTTTTTCTTTTTTATTTGCTGGTTTCGTACGTTTTGCCTTTTTTATTCAGGCGTTATCAAACCTATATTTCATTAGTTTTTTACATTCGTTGATGCACTTCATGTTTATAAAATGAAACACTTCCACGAAAACATTCACAAACACCAAGTTAGTATCGTTCCTCAAAAGATATTTGTTTGTTTTAACAAGCAAAACAATTAATTGGGGGACGGACTTTTTTTACACACAGTATATAAATTAACCACTAAACTGTGTATACAAAACACACGATCGACGATTCAAGTTTGTTACCACATTGTCTCTCCCTTAGTTTGTAATGTCAAAATCGATTTACTAGAACTAAATCTTATATCAACTTGGCAGGATGTATATATTAGACAAATCAGTTTACAAAGTTTACATACAAATACTCTTACTATTATATTATTTGGTATTGAACGCGTTAATCCCAATCTGAATTCGCATGAGTGTGTGTCTAACCTGACTCAGATTGCGTTATGGTGTTTTAGCTTTTTCCATTAACCTAACTTGCTTTTATCCAGAATAAAACATTATTATTTTTAAAATTACAAATTAACCCTGATTGTTGTTATTCTCCAAGAAACTATCCATTTAACTTTATGGCTTATCACAAATAAAGACGTATGCACTGTAAAATTAAGTAAATAAAATATATTTTAACACATTTTTTAAAGTTATCTTTGAATTTCTCTTCGACAAAATGAAATATAAAGCAAGACTTTATAATCGTAAAACTTTCACCCTTTTAATTTTAGTGACAAAGCAAGGGGCGAATTGCGTTCAGTGCTATAATAACTGGTTCAATAAATTTTGTTGGGGTGTGTTTCACCTAGTGTAGAAACTTGGAACTACTGAGTTAGAACTAATGTAACTTCCATCCAACCCGTTTAAACGTAATTGGATATAAGCAGTTGGAGGAACCAATTACTCACTAACTTTGTTATGTTTTAATTAAGGCACTTCACTCTAGTAACAAATGCTCAGTGCTTGCCTTCATAATTAACATAAGAATAAAATACAGTTACAAACAAAATTCTATAAATCAATATTTTTTATATTGCTTACTCTCTTTTGCTGAATGGAACTTTATTGTATTTGGAAATATAAACCATATCGAATTTTTTTGTAACGATGGTCAATGATTAACAAATATACGGGTCTTTATAATAATCAATATTAAAAACGTATTAGAGAAAATAAAGAGTGTAATAATTCAAAAGCAAAGATGCAATCTATACTAATATTATAAAGAGGTAAAGTTTGTTTGTTTGTATGTAGGGGGTAATCTCTGGCACTACTGAACCGATTGAAAAAATAGTTTTACTAATAAAAAGCTACACTATCCCTGAGTAACATAGGCTATAATTAATTTCGGTAAAAACCTTTTTTTATTTTCAATATATTTGTAAATTTAGTCGGAAAAAATATTAGGTTAGGTTTAGAATGATAAATCAACACATGTATTTACAATTAATACCATAGCAACCAATTGAATAAAATAACAGATAACATAGCTGCTTTAATATTTCCATTAACAGCTGATTTCAAAATTTGAAGCAATTATTTTTGTATTTCCACCTTTTAGGTTAGGGTTTTAAAGTGTAAACCTGAGCCTTGCTGGTTCTTTTAACCATTATTATCTACTGTTATAAAATATAAGAAATAATTTGGTTTGAACATTTAACAATATTTACCATATTTGAGGTTATTATTAATACTACACCTTTATTATAAATAAAACATAACATATGTTTTTAGAAGGTACCATTGGGGGTTAGCGTGCGGAGCACGCAGGGGTCTCCCCTAGTATACAATAAAAATAAACCTTTACAAACACTAGTGCCGAGGTTAGATGTGATAAAAACGGCTATGTTTAAAACGTAATCAATACTGTCTCAATACTTGCCTTCTTTTAAAGCGGTGATATTTCCTCATGTTTACTTGATAATAATACACTAACTTTATTGTTAAAAAAATTGAGTCATTATTTACTTCTCGTGTCAGAACTTCTTCTTAAAACTTTAAGGCAGATGTTTCGTCCAAAAAAACTCGCAAGTTAAGTTTAGGTTTATTCGATGAAATCTTGTCTGTAAAGTTTTCACAACGGAAATATGAAAAGCAGGAACTTAGAGTTATGAAATAAGTTTAAAACAGCTTTTGGAAGTGGTTGTTGGTGTTAGGGTGTTGTTAGTCAAAATAATACAAAAATTTTTTTTTTATTTTGGAATGAATTGGTTTAGAAAGAAACATTTTATTCGGTGCTATCTTTTCTTCGAAAATAATAAATATGTTTTACATTGTTACAATAATGATTGAAAATTATTCATGCGGATGACAGTAGAATCTTTGAATATTCTATTAAGAAACACGTGATTCTAAAATGATAGCTGTTTTATGTATATATATATATACTAGTAATTCACAGGCAGATTAATTTGATACACATCAGAAGTACATCATTCAACAAAATACTATTTTAAAACAACACGCTTTATCTAGGCCTACCTAACTATGCTGACAGGGATTTTTAACTTGGTAAATGTGTACAATTAAAAGGATTATAAAACTGTATGAATATTTGTTAAAAATGGGTGAAATCAGCTGTTTAGATGTAGGAATGTTTCCTAAGTTAAAGGAATATGTATATTTTATTTAAATTTGAATAACAAAATATATTTATGATAAAAGGTTGTATTTATATTTAGTTTATAATATTAAAGCAAATGTTATAACGTATAATATAGCATAAATTACTTATTTAGCTCATATTAAAAAATAAATTTGTACTAACAAGTTGATACTACCAAATTTGTACTAAGGATTACAATAAAATTCTGTAACTGTTGGCAGATTGTGCAAAACGTTGGTAAAAGTAATAATAACTATTTACTAAGTTTGCTGGAATAAATTTTAGAAACTAAACATTTATCAATAACTTTAATTTAATAGTAATTTACTAAACAAAACGTAATTTATGGGATAAAGAATATTAAATGTAATTTTGTGATAGGTGATAGTACATTTGCATGAATTAGATAAAGACATAAGCAAATAAATCCTCAAGTAATTGGCTGATTTTATTTGCGCGATAAACGTTTGATTAATATTGACATGCAGGGCTACTGACTAACGAAAATAAAACATAAATGTCTACACACATTATTATTTATAAAATCTTGTTTCTGTAATTAATAGAGAACATAAAAAAAGAAAGATTTACTAACAAAACTGCATGGTTTTAAATGTAAGAACAAATATTAAAATGTATTATTATCTTTCCCAATGCTCTGGTAAGACAATTAAATCAATAACAATGTGCTATGGAATAAAACAGTCCAAGGATTTGGTTGCAGATGATTAACTAATACTCAAAAAACTTATTTAGCATTTTGTACATTATTCATTTAAAAACTTTCAATTCTTAGGATATACTGTTTTAAAATTCCCTAGAATCTACTCAAACAAAAATTATATAATACAAAACTAATACGTACCTACATAATGTTACAAAAACAGGGATGCTTTATTCTTAAGTTTAAAAGCAGAACCAATTAATTAGATTTTTCTCTTTTGTTTTAATTATCAATGTCGGGTATTTATTTAATTGAATGAAAACCATCTTTAGTGGATCTTTCATATTTTAAGTTTTGTTGGATTTAGGAATTTTCTAATTTATTTTATTATGTCTTAAAGTATTAAGAATAGCGCACGTTATCTTTACTAATATTTCCAGATGAAATGTAAATATTTTAAAATTAATAAAGAATTTCCATATACTGACTACATTAAATAACAAATTTGTACTTTTATTGATAAATTTTATTATTTGATGTATATTAATTTTGTTTATTCTTATAAGTGAAACATGTGTCTACTTAGATCCTTTGGTCGATTAAATAATAAGTTTGGAAAATGTAAAATTACAAAAATAAAAACATTTACATGTTTGTGAATCATTTAGTGTTTGTTGTAACTTAGAGAAATGTATTTGACACAAAGTATGCCTTTCTTTGAGTTTAGGATTATAAAAAAGTCGTAATTTTTGTCTAAGTAATACTCGAAAAGTCCACACGACTGGAAGACTACCAATATTAATTTATCTCCCCCTTATTGGTATGGAATATGATTGAAATTTCAATACAATTGAGTTCTTTCAATGACTGATTTCATGCATGAATCTAACATTGTTTAATTCAGAATTAACATACGTTAAAGTGATCAAATCTTCTGTAAAATGTTGTTCCAAATAATTAAATAATAAAGTTAAATTTAAGTTATTCGAATAGCAACTATTTAGATTTTCATAGAAACTAACACCCTTTCGTACGTACATTTAGAATCAATTGTAGTACAATGTAATAATGTTCATATTGACATTTCATTTGAGACGTTACAAGAATAGAATTTTCCTAAAATAAATTAAACTCAGATAAATCAAGATAAAGACTTTTCTTGTAAAAGAAATATGTACTTTAATGAATCCTATTGTACTTAGTTTCTTTCCTGACAACATCCAAACTAGAAGTCACAATGGAAAAACGTTCTCCATTCACTCTGTGTTCTGACTCCTTAACTTTCCAACCTTAATGACTGATATTGTTCTTCTTATTCTTTCTTGCAATGCTTCATAAAGAAAATACCACAGTCAATAATGAAATAACGCTATATAATGATGTTATTCAATAATTTCCGTGCTTTTTACGTATTTTTTTTACGTACAACGAGTTCTCACAGCTTTTGATTTTACTTCTTATAAATGTTTAAATATAGTTACTTAAAGGATTTTTTTTCTCATATTAATTTCTCAAAGTTTAGTTTGATATCAGTGATTGTGTGTCGATTATTTCTTTACTGTCTCATGTTGTCAGCGTGTAATTCAAATTACAAACATACTGCCTATATTTTTAAAGTGGGAAATCAAACTTTACCTTGAGGAGCATTTGTAAAACAGTCAACACGTGTAGACTTTTCTGTGAAGTAACATTTAATATTTTTTATAAAATATAATTATATCTACTTAAAATATTTCCTACTATAGAAAATATAAGTACATACTTATAAACAACTAATTACTTTTATTTACTGCACAACTAAGGTTTTTATATTGTAGATATTATTTAGTCTTGAGTGTCCTTCTACCTAATAATTTCTCTTCTATTTAGACTTAATTTTAGAGTAGAAATACGATTGAGTTAATTATTTTATTGCATCTGATTTTATATTTCAGCCGTTCTAATTTGACGGAATTTAACTTAATTTTTTTTTTAAATCTCTGTAATACGTAGCTACATAAGTTGCATGTAAGTGGGTTTTCATTCATATCCGTTAAGTACATACGCATACCTTGTTTAGATTTTTCCTTTGCTAATTAGTAGAGATAAAAATTACACAAATTAATGTGTTTATTTTAATCTTGCACTACAGAAAAAAAATAAATAACGACGGAGGGCTGTTGAGTAACGCTGTTTATAAGAAAACATAAAGGTTTATAATGTCATTGTCTCTCTAAAAATGACCATACATTATAATAACTTTCTTACGAAAAAAGGCATTGATTATATAAATTTAATCTTAGTTTTTAAAGGAAATTAAAATTTGAGTGTATATTTTATAGGAGGAATTAGATTTTTATTTCGTAACTTATAGAAATATTGTCATAACATGTTCTATAAAAAAAATATATCATATTGTTTTACAGATTTCAGTAAAACAAATAAAAAATTCGTTTTATTTTTTAGCAAACCCTGCAAAATCTTCCATTTCACTTAAGTATTTAATATTTTTAATAGTAGAATTTGATGCGTAATCTAATAAAACCATGTTCCTAAACATAAATAATATACATTAATACCGTCTTTTAACATTTACAGCTCTACCTATTCAGAAGTCATTCTGTGAAATTGCATTAAATGAGTAAAGCCGTAGTTGTAAATTTATTATGTATTGGAAGTATTTATAAAAAAAAAACTATAAATTTAAACATACACAAAACATTTGACATACCTCTCAGTTCAAGGCAAGGGAAAGTATAAAGATAAATATTTCGGAATGTCTCCCCGAATTGGTCCTGTGGGGGGAACTATTTTTTTTTAAATGTAAACATAAGGCTTGTGACACATACTTTTGTGTGTCTTTAAAACACAACCATTTTGGTACGAAAACCATATCTAAAATGGCGGTCAAAACATCTTTTTCCAAAAAACTAGACCCCTCGTGCAAATTTTAACAATTTAAAATAAAAATATTAAACTTTGGCAATTTGGATAATTAATTACTACTTTTACGTAAACATAAAAAGTTTTTATGTTTATGTTAGGAGAAGGGAGGGTTTGTAAGGAAGGATGGTCTTAAAAGTTTGTAAAAGTAGTTACAAAAATTAATGATCCAAAGACATTCCCAAATTTTCATCTTTCTTCTTTCTGTTGTCTAAACTTTACGGAAGGTCAACATTAATTTATTACCGAGTATTTAGTATTTCTATAAAGCTCTTCTTACCATGTGATTATTGAACCTGTTTAAATTATTATACTTGTAGTAAAGTGATTAGCTGGTCAAATATTTATATTTATTATAGTTTAAAGCCGGAGCGCTACAAATCTTTATTTTGGAAACGGTGATAAAAACGACAAATTAGTTACTACTAATTTACTTACTACTAAGCAAAACGTTTTTATACTAAAATTTGTTGCTCCAAAAGTTCATAATTTATTATTATTATTATTATTACTAGTAAATCCCCGTGAAAAATCACAGGCGGATTAATTAGGCACACATCAGAAATACATTGTACTACAAAATATTATTTAAACAACACACTTTATCTAGGCCTACCTAACTATGCAGACGGGGATTTTTAACTCGGTAAATGTGTACAATTTGTTATAAGGACTATTATAAAACTGTAGGAATATTTGTTAAGATTTTCTGTTTATGTATATTGTTATATATAAAATAAATAATAAGATAAAAATATTATCTTTTAATTGCTTTTTATTTCATATTGACAGATCAAATGATTTCGAAGTTATTAAAATTATAGACTATATTATTGATTGAAGTTTTAAACATCACCCCAAAGTACTGTATAATCTGGGCTAGGTTTTGTTTCCGTATTACCGATGATGGGTGAAATCAGCTGTTATATTATTAAGTTAAACGTATAGGTATGTTTTCTTTAAATTTGTATAAACGAATATTTTGTTGATAAAAGGTTGTATTTATATACAGTTTATAACCTCAAAGTAAATATTATAACGTATAATTATAACATACATTAGTTCTGTAACTCATATTTAAAAAAATCAACTGCACAAGAAATTATAATGATTGAAGTTGTAAACATACCTCAAACTATAATATACACTGGGTTTACAGATGATGGGTGAAATCAGCTGTTATATTAAATGTTATAGATAAAATCATATAGGATTGCGCGTAGGGCGGGTAGTGCGAGTGAGACAGAGTACCTATCCCACCACACTTCCCCTCCTAAGTTTAGGCGGAGCATTGTACAGTCAGTCGGCTTACAGTATTTACTTTATGTTAACGAGACATTTTAAATAAAACATGTACTAAACACGCTTAAAATACGATTTAAATTAAAGGCTATTTTATAACTTATAATGTAGTTTATTATAAATTTACTATAGATATAAGTAAATAGAAAAATAGTATATTTACATTACATTAAATAATTTATTGTCCAACTCTTCAAATAGTTTCTTATGAATTTAGTATAGATATAAAAAAAAACAATATATTTACATTACATTAAATTATTAACTGTCCCGCTCTTCAATTCAGTTAATTATTATAAATTAACTATAGATATAAGAAAAAGAAAAAAAAACAATATGTTTACATTACGCTGTTACCTGATAATATTGGTTGCGCTTATTTGCAAACGATTTGTGGACAAACCAAACATCTAACTGAAAAATGTTTGAAATAAAATATGTAGATCAACTAATTTTCTACAACTTTGCCGCTGGAAGTTTCTTTCTACCCTAAAAATATAAAAAGTTTACGCTTTACTACTTTTTCATGTCCTGATTAAAAAAATCGAAGTGTTTCTTATTGTATAAATTCCGAACATTTACTAAACTGGAAGATATTTATACTGTTAGTTGCAACATATCACGCAGATTACAAATATATAAAATTTGTCCTATTTAAATAATCCTAGTACTGTGCAGAAGCTTGTAATTGAAAGCGCGTCCAATACTAAAAATTGCTCGGCGGCCCTCTAATCGATGGATTTGACATAGACTGTATTTTTCTTACAAAACGACAAAGACTGGTGTTGGAGGGAGAAGGGCATTACTGCTTCTGCGCAAACCACGCGCCATCCTAAATGGTACTACCTATACTCCACGTACGTACTCTCGTTTGCTCGCTTTTATAGGAGTTGATTTATATCTTCTTTACGTATGTATATATGACGTGCATTTATGTACATAACTGTGTGTAATTTCTACTAAATGGGTTTCAATATAAAAACATAGTTATTTAGTTTAAAACTTAAATGTGATCTAGGGTAAACAATTTTACATTTTCTATATTAGAACACTGCAAATGAAATATCCGATCCACAAAAAGAAGAAATGCTCCCACTTTCCATTACAGTGATTACATAATGTTTGGAAAAGTGTTTACTGATGGTTATATATGCAAAGAGTCAGGTATACTGCGACTTTAAACATGAAACTATCAGTCATATCCTTGAAACTATGTATTATAATTTAATATATCCAAAAATATCAATATATCAATTCTTATGCGCAGACTGTATAGTTTGTATTTTTTGGAAGATCCCAAAGAGAAGAAAAGTATTTTATTTTAATACATTTTTGAATTTTTATTTTCAGTATAAAAGATTAACTTACACATTGTTTGAATATTCAAACACAACATTTTTTATTATTTTAACTATTATCACAGTGTTTAATTATACCAATATCCGAACCATAAATAAAGTGCATTAAATTACAGGGTTAGTTCCATTGTACTCGCGGCTCAATGGATTGCAAAAAGTAAAAAATATTAAAATTTAATTCTTGAGTTCTGAGCTGAGCATACTAAACTGTTAATTAATTTTCGATTACTGAAAGTGTAATTTTGAAAGTTTTTTAGTCAGGATATTTCTATAACTGAATATTCACAACCAGTTGCATCAAGTAGGCCGGACAAAATATATAGCCTGATTCTTCCGGTAGGTGATTCTAACTTATTTTACGCTTTTGAAAAATTTACGTTCCCAAAAAGTGTGCTACGTCCAAAGTTTCTGTTGCAAAGTTGGCTTGCACGATGAGGGGATTGTCTGTTGTAATATCCTATTACTTTAAATGAGCAATTCTTGTATCTATTAAAGTTATTATACAAATTATATCTGCTAGGATCCATGAAATAAGTTTTAGTACAATTTTCTGCAAATCCTAACGTAACACTTTCACTAAAGTTTGTCGACGCTTATCGGAGTTTCTCCAAGTGTTACGTTAGGATTGGCAGAAAATTGTACTACAACTCTTGTATCTATCTTTGTATCTGTCGCGGATCTCGAAAACGGCTCTAACGATTTTGATGAAAATTTGCATATAGGGGTTTTTGACGTCAGAAATCGAATGCGCTAGAGGTCTTATGTCTGCAAAAACGAGCATAAACTCTGAAAAATGCACATACAATTTAAACTATGAACTTCTTTTTATGTCACCTTTCAAGTCACTTAGAAGGCGAAAAGATACAACTTCTTTTTATACCTCCTTTAAAGTCACTAAGTATTCGAATAGATACATTATAAGTACAATACAGATGTTAAAAATACTCGGTCACCCAGGTACAAACGAATCAAAGATTAGCGAGAGCCTTCATCGAGTTTTCCAACTGCGAGTAAAGCGAAGCAGCAATCTGAGGCCGTAGGCCGAGGCGGGGTTGGGACGCGAAGAGTCCAGGGACAGAGCCCCTAGTATATATTATACGGACATAGAGATATTAGCAATGCAGTAATATGTTTTTGTGAAACATGTTATTCTGTTAACAGTAGATGAGATATAATAAGATCTTTATTCTCTACCTTTGAGGTAGTAAAAGTTAATATTAAATGTCTGTTATTCAACTTTATTCATGACTTTCCAATACATTTCCCCGTAACTGTTGGCAATAACAAAGGCATTAAACTCTCTGTGGCGGTATAATTTAGTTTTATGTTATTAGTTTCTGAAGGTGATAATATTCGTTGATATTCTTGCTGGTGTGTAAATATTACTTTAAGTTTGTACTTAAACTCGTATCAAGTAAATGACTTGACTGATAAGAGTTTACAAAATGTAAGTAAATGTAAATACTTAACTTTTTATTCTAGTGAATTGTCATTTTACAGGGCACATAACAACAATGCAAAATATTAAGAACCTCAGAAATGAGAAAATTGTGACAGAAGAATCGAAAATGTTAAGAAGATAGTTTGCAACAGTTAGTGTTGATTACGTTGTACATTGTAAAATATAATAGAATAAAACGAAAAAGATCTTATTTAGTTTAGAGATATCAAAAACTTATCTTTCGTTATTGTTACGAAATTCAGTTTTTCTCGTTATTGCATTTTTAAAGAATTTTTAAAACATTACAAAGTAAGAAACTAAGCACAATAAAATTGTGACTTTGGTTATGGTTGAGATAAAACATTGTTTTATTACAGGTTATATACACTAAATTATTGTTCAATTGAGTTATAAAATTACATTTAGAGATAATACTACATACAGTAATAAAAAATATGAAGAGAACTGTAAAGTGGGTAGTTGTGTGCGTCAACTCAACATTAACGTCGTAAAACGAGTTGTTGGATTAATAACTTATTTTGCTTGATTAAATATTTAAATAATCTTCTAAAGTTATTGTTCCACATAACTTGTTCTATATTTATTTGTATCTACTTTATGATGGCGGTTTTCTAGTAAGCCCGAATGTAAATCATGCAAACATTTATTGCATTTATTTAATGGGTTTGAATTAAATTTAGATTTTGATTATTTGTACACCATCTTTGTTATAAAAAAAACCTGTCTGACGCTACATACTATTTGCATTTAATTTGTTTTTTTCATTCTTTATGCGGCGTCGTACTTGGTCGTACTTCCAAAACAATTAGCGGTGTCTTTTTTTTCCAACAACGTAGTATACATATTTATTATTAATTAAATTTTAAACCCCGAAATATCTTACTTGAAAAATGTTGTTAAACGTTTCGAATGCTTCAATAAAAATATAACAACATTACTGTTAAAGAACTATATATTTTAGCTACTTCTAGAAAATACTACTCAATCATGAAGTACTCTTTTCGGAAATGAACCACCACCATCTATTCACGTCCGGAGATGTACTGTCAGCAGATGACTTGAATGCACGCGTATGGAATGCGGCCGCTATTGGCTAGAACTGTCTTGTCCGCAAGCCTCGCCAATAGTAGCGCTGTTGTCATGGTGACGGCAGCCCCTACCACTAGTTAGTGCTGTGTTGGGGGAACTCTTTCACTCACCCCGCTGTCCCCTCGCAAGCATTCAAGTCATCTGCTGACAGTACGGGGATAGTCTCTTAAAACGTTCAGTTTTATATAATTATGGTACTTACGTCCGTCTTGTGACTTAATGTAACTTTATAAAGTTTCGCGTTTCGGAAACTGTGTTCCATCTTCAGAATATTCACCCGTGAGACGTGCATAACTAGAGTTTAAGTTATACATATTTCTGGCCGGAAGGTGGACGCTGTGGAACAATAAGAAATGTATAAAGCTTTTAAAGAAAACGGAAATGATTTGTCAAATGAGAAACTTAATTTAGGTTCAAACTTCTTGTATGACACTGCGATGACGTTAAGAGATACGGCATTGGTTAGCACTAGACAAGCCATCGCGTATCAGTAGTCCGAGAACCGTTGGTGTACACCCACCGTGTAGTTTTTGTTCAGGTTTGTAATTTATATGTATGTCCGTGTGTTTAGTATCTTAATGTATTGACGAACTCTCACGGGTGAATATTCTGAAGATGGAACATAGTTTCCGAAACGTGTAACATTATTAAGTTACATTAAGTCACAAGACGGACGTAAGTACCATAATTATATTAGCTATGTGACTTGGATACTTATACTCAAAAATGAGTTTAAATTACCTAAGTTTAGTTTTAGAAATTACACTTTTCTACGTTTAATTTTATTGTAACATTGTGTACTAAATGTGTATTTGTGTGTATTTTTTTTACATTATTCAAGGTTTAATTGTGTCAAAATTGCATATTTGTGTAAAAATGTAATCTTAAAAGTGTTCCGATCTTAAAATGTGATATACGACGTAGAAATAACCTACTGAAATGACGCACGTGACCATGTTTCAACCAAATCCGAAAGGGCCTTAGTGTGTAAGAATAAACAGGAGGTGCAAACGTAAGTAAATTCATCACAACATTAAAGTTATTTTTAAAGGCAATTTGTATATAATTACAATGTACGCTAAGTTTGTTACAACGAACATAAACAAAATATATTTGGCCAGATCTATTGTTTTGTCTTTACTTCTCACTATACCTTGTTCACCGAGAGTTTAAAGTGAAGCACCTCCCCCTACAATATTTATGGGCCGGGCAGACTGTGTCACACGCGGACCTACCGCAGGGACGAACGTGAACGTTAGGGTGGACTAGTGAAGAGAATGCTTGTTTACTAAGAACTACTGTGAATCATACGCAAAGTTGCCCGTCCAACACGTGATGTTGGTTTTCCTCATTGGCCCAGATCCCTAACGGCAGCCATTGTAAGGTGGTGCTTCACTTTCAACTCTCGGTGAACAAGGTATAGGTATTCTATTACATAATGTGCTTTATACAAATTAAAAAGCACACAATTATGAATTCAGTCTATTTTCCAAATCAAGATAAACACTTTTATAATTAACTAAAACTGGATATTATCAACACCTTTATTCTCCATTCTATTCACAACACGTGCCAATCGATTCCATTCAATGCAATATGGTCCAAACTTACTAGAGTTATGAAAGGCACGAATAAATGTATTGAAATAAATATCGTATACAATTAGCACAAAGACGGAAAGTTAAACTCAGCTTGATGTGTTTTAATCAAATTAACTAAATACATCAAAGGAAAGCGGAATCATACAAGTAGGGCCTAATGGATTACTTCATCTAATGAACTGAAAGAAATATGATTTTTAGTTTTTACTTATATTTTTTTTAACGTAATTAGTGTTTTACTTTATGTATATTTAGGCTATACATTTTTCATTTGTGAAATTAAAAAAAAAATGTTTTATCAAGTAAGTTTGTGTATGAATATAATCTCTCAATTTTATGTTTTGTTATAATAAGACAAATACATTTTTTTAAAATACAAACATATACCTACACATTAGTTTAAGGACATAGCGATGATCAAGAATATTATAGTTCTCGTTAAATACTCAATTAAAACATTTCAATTGTAGACTTTCGTAAAATATTTGGGATACAAATCCGAAAATAAAACAGTTAAGATCTATAGCAAAAAAAAATACAGGGTTAGTTTTACTTAAGGGATTGATGGATGGAATTGACTTTGTTTTTAAAAGATAGCATTTTAGGAACTAAACTATTTTTGTATTTTTTAAATTTTTTTATGGTGAATAAGTTTATTGTTCTTAAAAGTGTGGTAGGTGTAATATGTTTTTTTTAACAAGTAACTATAAGCGTTAGTTTATACTTTTATTATAAGCCACTTAAAATACAATTTCTATTTTAAGGTATGGTGTTGAGTTTTTTAACATACTTACTAATTGCATGTGTTTTACGACATTTAATAAAAAATCTATAAACAGTACATATTTTGTAAACACATTTTTTACAAGATAGTCGATTTCAGTATAAAAAATTCAATTAACACGATGTATTATACTTTTTAATTAATGTATTTATAAGTATTTTACTTGAAGATTTTAGGATCATGAAAAAGAACTGACAAGTTTGCATCATGAAATTATAAACCGTTTTCCGCATCCCATTATGTACACTATTGAGAACCATAAAATATTGTTTTTGTTTTAGATAACGAGATCATTAAAAAATGTGAGGTTGGTTTTATTAATGATTTTACCAAAAGGTTAGGATCAAATCCCATATTTAAACAGCTTTGAGTTCTAACAAATTTAAATTTACATAAAATATGTTTCAATGGAAAAGTTTTATTGACGGGTTCGCCCTTAAAGTGTTTCTCATCCAATTAATTTAGTAGGTACTTCAAAAGCTAGAAATCAGAATCATTCAATTGGAATATAATTAGTTTTGTTAAGTTAATTCAGAGTGTGTAGGTTTCTTCCTGTTGTTGATGGATATTCGTTACCATACAAAATTTAAAACTCTACTAATTGAAAAGTCGTACCAGACATTTTCTTAACGTTTATATCAAATGTACCCGTATTTGTTTTCAATATGGAACAACGTAATGTTAGTTTAAGGCATTTAAACACGAACAAATGTCATATTTAAACAATAATAACACTTCTTTGACAGTTGAATTCACAAAACCTTTTCATTTAGTAGACATTTGTTTTACAGCTTGGGAAAGCTCAAGTATGTTCAGGACTGACAGACATTATTTTAGAATAGAGGACATACAAATGTCACAAGACGTTTTACAAAATTTACTAAAGACTTTATTAAGTAATATAGTAATATACACATACCTTTTTATTAAAAATACTAAACAATTTAAACTTTTATAATACCTACTATAAACAACACAATCATATTTAATAAGTTTTTTTCCAGTCACTATATCTAATATAAAACTTTCCAGTTTTAACACCACAAACCATCTGCGTATAGATACAAGTTTCAATCGGATATCGAATTTCAGAATCCAGCAGATGTCACCCTAATGGGCACAGTTAGGCAAACTGTCTAATGGATGTAGAAGCAGTTCAAATTACACCACAGTTTGATATCAAATATAATACATTTAACTTCTAAATTAGTTTTGTAAAAATAAAATAACAGCTGTTGCTTTAACAATGTACATCTATTTATATCTAACGTATCCATTTACATCACTGTATAATTTAATTTGGTACACATGCTCATAAGAAGGTCACTAACGCATTGTTTTATAATAATTGATTGCACTGTTTAAGAATAAATGTATTTTTAAATTGATAATTTTAAGTTTGCAATGTGTGTGTGACATTTGCTAAATACATATTGTATTTATTCGTTATATATATAAAAGCGAAATACAACTCACTCACTCACTTACTGACTCACTCATCACGATTTCCAAAACCTACCGAACGGATTGAAATGGAATTTGGAATGTAGGTTCCTCTAGGGCCATAGGTGCTCAATAAGAAAGGGTATGAAACATTTCGAAATTTTAGGAGGGGTTTGGGGGGAAGATTCATTATTTCAGATCTTTTATTATTATGGTAATATTGCTTTTATTATTTAAGATCTATATATATAAAAGCCAAATACCACTCACTGACTGAACACTTAAAAAGAATACAATTACGTTAAAAAAACTGAAAATACCAACCACCAAGGGCAACGCCGTACGGGTCAGCTAGTATATCTATATTCATAAAATCCAAACACCACTTACTGAACTGACTCACTCATCACGAAATCTCTAAAACCACAGAACTTATTGAAATTAAATTTGGTATGTAGCTTCCTCTGGAGCCGTAAGTGCTCGCTAAGAAATGTTTTCAAAAAATTCTAAATTTTATTTAGGTTTTGGGGGTCAAAGTTACTAAAATTCCCAATAAGAAATACATAGTATAATATATTTATTGATATATGTTTTTTGTTAATACACATTTAACTTTGATTTGTCTATCCGTGCAAAGACGGATCGGGTCAGCTAGTCTATATATATAAAATCCAAATACCATCCACTCATCACGTAATCTCAAAAACCACCGAACGGATTGGAACGAAATTTGGTAGCTTTCTCTGGGGCCAAAGGTGCTCGCCAAGAAAAGTTTTTAAAAAATATGAAACTTTAGGGTTAGGGGGATCAAATTTACTAAAAATTCCCATATGAAACACAAAGTACAATATATTTATAGTTTTTTTTTTGTTATATATATATATATATATATATATATATATATACATTGAAATTTGATTTGTCTATTCGTGCAAAGCTGAATCGGGCCAGCTAGTAATTATATATATAAATAAATAGAAAGTTTTTGCATTTACAATTTAGTATAATTTGTAGGAAGTATGAAAAATGTTGTTTATATTAGAATGGGATTAAGAAGTAAAATAATTATTGTCTTACGGTAGAAAAAAAAATGTATCATACCGTTTGCGGTTAGCAATATAACTGCTAAGCTCCACAGTTTAAATGATGATAAAACACATAAATACTATTAGATAAGTAAGACAAGTTCATTAATTTTCAAAACTCCTGGAAAAGAGACATACTTTCCTAGTATTACACTGTACAACATTTCAAAAGTAGTTTTACTTATTTTAAATGTGACAAAGGAAATTAAACACTTGCTTACACTTTCACAAACAAACGCCCTTCTTTTAATCAGTAAACCGTTATTTTTAATTTCATAAAGTGTAAATAGAATAAACCTTCTTTAAAAGTAGTTGACTAGATTGAAGTATTAATACAGAATCAAGAGTTATCATTATTCAACTATGCTTAACATATTAAACAGTTTTTTTAAAAAGATTTTAATCAATTGTTTCTAAAACTAGATTAACATTACATATTAAGATCTTTTCTTAAAATTATGTTATTTCTTGGTCACAGTTTTAAGTCGGCTGATATTTTTGCCTTTGGTTAGGAGTTGATTTTTGACGAATGCAAAATGCATTTAAGTAAACAATGTTAAATGCTAAAATAATCAATTACCTTGTGGACATCATCTACGTGGTATTAGATATACGAAATGATTTCCTTCATACCAATAGATGAATATCATGTAATCCATAGTGACAGGTCTAGTATAACGACCAAGAGGTTAATTTAGAAACTGTCTTCCTAAACTGTCCCTCATGGGTTGCCAATGAACCAGCTAACTGTACCCCTGAGAAACCTTTATATTATTTAGCCTCTGTACACCTGAGGGAGTCATTCAGGAACAGCTTGTTATTTAGGAGAATTTATGGGTGCATCAATGGCGTCTAGTATTTATGTAAGATGTTCAATTTTTGTGTTGTACAAACGTAAGTTAGTTGTTCATTTACAAGTAATTCTCCAAAAAAATATACGTTGGTTTTAATAGTTTGATTTGAACACCTTATGAAAAAATAGTGGCGAACCTTAGATAATAATTTTTGCTATTTTTCATTTCATCTTTTAAATACAATTTTTTTTAAATATTTTGTACATAAAAAAAATTGAAGCCTGCAAAAACAAAAACACCAATATTTAAAATTGCCTCAAGCCAATGTCATAAACAATCACAAAGTAAAATTTGTTTTTAGGGTTTCATATCTTAAATATACGGTATCAAAAACTGGCACATACTTTTTCAGAAACATATTTAAATTATTTAACAGATTCACAGGGACTTCATTATTGTAGAAGTGGTAGGAGAGGTGATTTTAAACTAGGAGAAAAACTAATAAATATTATTATTATTAGCTAGACATAAAACTATTCGATCGATTTCGAACAAATGTCCACCAAACACGTCAATTAGGCCAGCATAGATGCACGAACAAATGTTTTGAAAATTTTTGAAAAACAACCCCCTTTATGGCCAAAAAACAACCAAAAATCTGTTATTATTATTATTAGCTAAGCCAGAAGTTCTAGAAATATGCGGTTTTTTGAGTATGGTAGAGTACATTAAAGGCTACAAATAAGTCAAATTTTATCAAAATAATCTTAGAATCGTTTTTTTATTAAAAAATAATAACAGATTTTTTGGGTTTTTTTTTGCCAAAAAGGGGGTTGTTTTTCAAAAATTTTCAAACCCGTTTTTCGTGCATCTATATAGGTCTACGTGACATGTCTGGTGCACATTTGTTCGAAATCGATAGAATGGTTTTTGCTCTAGCTTTGTATACATACAGACATACAGACAGACACTCAGGGGGTCCCAAAACGAATATTTCCACAAAAATCTCAACATCGATTTTTTTGCGATCACTATACTTTCCCTACACTATAGTATAGTAAGAAAGTAAAAAGAAAATCGGAACTTTATGAGATCAGCTGTTTAATAATACATTTTGTGATCTTTAGTTCTCTAAATATTGATTAAAGTGTTAAATAAAAAAAAAACTCAATTTCCAAAAGTAGTAATCATATTTTAAAATGTAATAAAGTTTTTTGAGAGGTTTCTCAATGTGGACTGTTTTTTAAAAAACGGAAAATCATAACTTCTTTGATATAAACAAATTATCCAGATTGGTTATTACGCCTATTCCTCCTTAGAGTGGTACTTAACAGTTGGTCTGAAAAGTTTTTGCTGACACAAACCATTAACTCAAAGTCGAGGAAAAGTTAACAGGAAAAACAAAATGTGGTTAACTACGAGCCTAACCAACTCGTATCTTATTAGGCACTATTAATTAGTTGCAAAATTATGTACTTACAATATGAAAGTTACTAATTAAGTCAATAATATTTAAATGGTATTCACTTCTTTTTTAGCAAACATAAATTGGTAGTCATACTGAATGGTACTAAATAAATGTCTTGGTCTATTATGCTTTCGCTTGTGTTGGACAAAGAAAGGTCATATACAAAATGTTAATAATTACAGTCATTTTTAATAATATTATATGTCTTAAAATACTACAAGCCGTAAACTATTTGAGAATCTTTTCCGAGGCTGATGAGCTACGTTCATAAATTTCAATTACCTGTACAATTTTAATTTTGTTTTCTCACAGGAGAGTCTTTAACTGGTGCTATTGTCAGTTTGTTGGTTTTTGTAATACAAGGTCTCGATAAATATAAAAATGTATCGAGGATCTTTATTGACTTTTGTAAAGGTTTTGACTGAAGTAGATATGAATGATGAATAGGTTGAAGCACATTGGCTGATTTTACACTTAACGATACGACACCGACCCGATGTTGTCGGTCATGAAAACTAACTTAAACTTAAGGGTCTGCTCGAGTAAACGAGAAAGCAACCGGAAACGAAAGCGCTTCTCACTATATCCCTATCTAAACAGTGCAATTTATTGCAGCTGAACGCTTTGACATTGCCTCATTTCAAACCATTTTATAAGTCTGTATTTTGTAGTTAAGTTGTAAAAAAAATGAATATTCTGTATAAAACTTCGGATCCGGCTTACAAATTATTTTTCATTATTAATTTTTCATTGTGTTAGGAAAAAAATTCAAACTTTGTACTTACACAATGTCAATTACGTTAAAAATGAAAAGCATTAAAAAAAACTAAATTGCAAGACGGATGCGTATTGTGACTGTGCTTAAAATGAGACCTTGCAAACAAGTTTATGATAGAAACTAAACGAAATAAATGGTTTGAAATTTAACATTGCTATTATGGGATACAAATCCAAGATGGCCGCCAATACAGCAGACCCTTAAGAGTAGCTTTCACACTCACCGACATGTCGGTGCCGTATCGTTGAAGGTGCCGACATGTCGGCGAGCAGCAGGTCTCCCTTCTTCATAGGGACGATATGTCGCAGTGTGTTTACTGGTTGCTATGGTAATCAATCAATAATAATTTGGCCTCGTTGTTAGATAAATAATAAATATGTCTTATTTTTAATATGATTTCATGACATTAATTGAACTTGTGGAAAGTAAGCCCTGTTTGTGGGATAAGTTCAATGATGACAAAAAAAAATAAAAAAAAATACAATTCTTAAGGATAAGAGCTGGAAAGAGATATTTTCCTACTTAGAAGATGGATACGATAACCTCACTAGGCCAGAAAAGAGAAAAATATATGAAATACTGATATCGGTACTTGGTCGTATCGGTATCGGCGTCGAGTCGGTAAATGTGAAAGACGTCTGCCGATATCGTGGCGATATCGGTACTATTGCTGTATCAGGTCGGTGTCGTGTCAATGTCGTGTCGGTAAGTGTGAAATCAGCCATTGTAGTGAGCCAGACCTCGTTTTAGTGCATCCACAAGAGGAATAATTGTGTACAAGTTTCAGGATTGTTAACAAAAGGAGTAGAATTAAACTATGGAGTGTTACCAGGGACGTCATTTGAGGGGGGGTGGCAGGGGGGCCCGGCCCCCCCAAGATTTGGAAAGTATTAAAATTACAATTTGAAAGTTTAAAATAATAGGCGTGTAATGATGATGCCCAACAACAGAAAAGACCAACCTTTAGAGTTGCAATATTTTCGAACATATCATTAATTTAAATTATTTTAAACAATAAGGGGTTCAACTATAAGTATCTATACAGTTTTAATATTAAGACTGTATGATTCAGTTCAATGAAAGGTGACTGTGTTGTTATTTAAGGGTCGGCTCTAGTAAAACAGAAAGCAACCTGCGACTCCAGCGTAGCGGCGGTAGGTTACGCGGACATTGCTCATCCTAAATCCATTTAAAACCCGAAATTGTTCAAATAGCGTTTTCAAAAAAATACCAAACTCTTGTGGACAAAATTCTTCATCCGAATGGCTTGATAATTTTTCGCCATAATTAATAGTTACATCGTAAAAAAATATTTAAAGTCACCCTATAGCGGCGGTAGGTTACACGGACATTGCTCAGCCTAAATCCATTTAAAACCCGCAATTATTGTTCAAATAGCGTTTTCAAAAAAATACAAAACTCTTGGGGACGAAATTCTTCATGCAAATGGCTTGGTACTTTTTCGCTATAACTAATAGTGACAACATAAAAAATCATTAAAAATTAATTTTTTAAATTGGTAATAAATATTAAACAAAACGTTTTTCTTAATTTTGGAAAAGCCATTTGCATGCGTATTGGCCATAGCTTTAAAATGACATATCGTTCATAATTATCCGATCAAAAATAAAGGAAAAATATGGATTTTAATTTAACATTGGTCTTATGGAGTGTCAACCAACATGGCCGACAGCTAGAGCCGACCCTTAACTGCAATCATTTCAAGATAAAGTTTGCCCCTAAAGGATGTCTCAATATAGCGTGAAATAGCTTAAAATGACATGTTTTATATTCTGAACATTTTTATTTTTTGGGGGGACCCAACGGACCCTCCCCCGTACCGGGGGCGGGGGGGGGGAGGGCTCGCCTCCCCCAACGTTTTGGTGAAATGACGCCACTGAGTGTTACATGAATCCGTTCTTTATCCGAAATTTGTTCTATATACAAATAAGCTCCGATCACCTGCTTGTGTTGACAATCTTGTACAGCATGTAGATGATATATCTATTAGTGTACGAGCAAGTAATGCTAAAATTTAGAACAAAGAGCTTTTGGCCAGCTAAATACTGCATGCCAGTAGTTTATGGAAAAATATTTAACACATTATTTTTGACAAAACGAAATTATATACTTTTTTAAATACTAATATCAATGGTGAATCGGGACCTACTACAACGTGGTAGATAAGGTTGTAAAATTTATATTTATAGTAATTATAACCAACTAAATTAGAGTTACAATGTGAATTCTTTTTGTAAAAAAATACGTTCGTGCATTTTCATTGCAACAAACGTCAGTAGATATTGAAGCGCCTTTTGACAGCTTACTGTGGGATTAATAATTCACATCTGAACAATGGTTCCTTTTTGTTTAGTGATTCGTTAGTTGTGCAAAGGAAAAGGCTTTTATCGCAGAAACGTCAATACTACTTAGTGTTGGAAGAATAACTGAAAACAATTCGTGACTACTATAGTGGCACTTTCATGCCTGTATGTTTTAGAAACAAAGTAGTTTTATAAATATAAATAATTCAACTTCGCAGCTGAACCGCTGACTTGAGTTAAGCAACTTTCCCAAATTAAGTTTGTAGGCATATGTTTTAGGGTTTCCACCTTCAATTTGGGGAATAGGTCTATTCACGACGGTGCTATTCATGACGGTGCTTCGCACGCCATTCCGCATATTGGGAATATTTTCAATAAAAATGCATTGCGTGCTTCGCACGCCATTCCGCATGTTCTGAGTATCTTCAATATACAAAGCATTGCGTGCTTCGCACGCCAACCCCACGGTACAATCTACCACACGGCTTTGAACCGGGTACTTTTATGGTATTTCACGTTTTGATCGATTTTGGGGGAACCAAGGCGAGCTATACGGTCGCGTGAAAAAACAAAATGCGCAGAATAACCTCCTACATTTATATTTGTAGAAAAAACTCTAAACAACATTTATTCTCGTAAAAATTTCAAAAAATAGTTACTTCCAGTCAAAAAAACGTGCTTCCGGTTGTTATATTTTTTTGGCTATCGAACTCGTCCGAGCGACGTAGACAACCAACGTGAGTACGAAATTTGGACAAAATCGGACTTAAAATGCGGCCGCTAGAGTGCGAACACTACGAACACTATGTATATGATTTTAAATGACACCCCAAAACGTGTTCTGGGGACCATGATCGGTGCTTATTTGCTACTCCCGGCCTTGGGTCTTACCATAAGGACCACTGCAATAGCTAATTTTTCCTATGGAAATTCGCTAATAAATTAATGTGCAATCCCCATTTGAATTAAAACGTGAATACTAATTTAACCCAAAACGAAATTTTGTGTATTATGCACACACAGACTAAGTAAATTAATTAAGCTAACATTTTAAGCTAGTGTAGCTCTATATAATAAACTTCTGGCACATTTACAAAATATTTGAAATTACAGTAAATTGTAAAATAGCCTTAGAAGGCTTTACCCGTTTTACTCTGGACTCTTTACTTTGACTCATAATTTGTTTACAGTTTTAAAAAAAAATCTTTGTTTACATGACGGTTTACTTATTTGTTATGCCTTACTGTAGATTAATTGATTAAATTTCTAGTAATTTATAGTAATTTAGTTACTGTTATAATTTTAAAACATGTTTACATGTATTGAGTGACTTGTATGCAAACGCATTGTCAACCACAGCGGAAAACAAATATACAAGCTACACGAAAATTAACGTAATTAGATGTCAATCGTATGCACTAAACATAACAGCTATTGTACACAATGTGTAAAGGAAGGTTTACAATAATAGTTCAAAATTCTGATCTGAGGTTTCAGTCTTCATAACAATGTAAAGTAATCCCACAAAAACATGAATGTAATAAACAATAAAGGCTTTTAAATAAAAAATAAAAAAGTAACACACACACTTCGATCGTTTGGGCTGGGTCTTGGCTTAACACACTGCCCCTATGCCTTGACGGTTGTTTAAGGTAAAATGTTTATGAACTCGTTTATGTTTGTCGAGGTAGTCAGTCAAAGCCAGCAATTATTATTTTAAACTATAATGAAACGTAATCGTAGTGAATGTACTATAATTCCATGTACATAAATACAATTACATTAATAAGTATGTAATGTTGAAGTTTAAAAAATGGGGGTAAAGGAACCGAAAAAACTATTTTGCAGGACTTACGTATGTAAAGATGAACATTTAAATAAATTATATATGTAGCTACTAATCATACCTTCGAAGTGACTCTAAAAGAATAGATTATTTTCAAAACAAAAACAATATGAATAGAGAAAAATAGTATACATATTTTTTTATTATCTTTTGAATCTGTAGAACATGCAATCAGAATTGATTTCTTCATATAAAAAATAATTATGCTACAGTGCATATTTTAAATGTACGAGAATATTATAAATAAATATAGTGGGCTGTGGATCCTTTATATGGGCTGTGGGCTTCGCTACCTGATAGTTTCTTTTTCCAACCACAGCGTCGAATAATGGTGAAGCAATATCAAATATATTATTTTATACAGTAACTAGCTGACCCATACGGCGTTGCCCGTGGTGGTTGGTATTTTCAGTCTTTTTAACGTAATTGTATTCTTTTTAAGTGTTCAGTCAGTGAGTGGTATTTGGCTTTTAAATAATGAGATATAATGTGAGTGGCCACTCAAAATAATGGCTTTTTTAATGTGAGTGGTATAGATCTTAAATAATGAAAGCACATTGTCATAAAAATAAAAGATCTAAAATTATGATTTTAGTAAATTTGATCCAACAAAACCCTTCCTAAAATTTCGAAATTTTTCATACCCTTTCTTGTGAGCACCTATGGCCCTAGAGGAAGCTACATACCAAATGTCATTCAAATCCGTTTGGTAGTTTTTGATAAATCGTGATGAGTGTGTCAGTGAGTCAGTGGGTTTTGGCTTTTATATATATAGATATTTTCAATGGAATAACGATTGATTGGGACAGAGATTTTTAATTTTAATATTGAATAGAAACAATTTTTAAAGTAAGACCAAAATATGATACGGTGAAGCAGTATTTCAAAGTGGCCAGACAGACATAGTAAAGAATAAAGTTAGCGAAATTTTTATAGTGATTGTTGTTTGAACCTAATAAAACTGTTGGTTGGGAAGTATAATTAGGCTACCTAATTCTATATTTGCCAAGTTGGTTACTATTGTAAATACTTTCAAGAAATTCGTGTTGATTCGGTATATGCCTAACCTAGAATTGTGTTAAACTTTTGATAGAAACCAGCTGTTTTAATTATAATTATGTAACAACAGACTAGTGAACTATAATACAGTAAGCCTTTTAAATATAATTTGTTTTGTGTGTGTTTCTATTTTGTTAACACAACCTTAAAAAAAATTGTTGGTTTTGAAAAATGATTGACTGATTATAAATTCGCTAAGTTGGTTGCTATGGTAATGAATGTTAATGTATTCAACAAACATCTGTTGGTTCAGAATAGGCCACACCTAGAATTGTGTCGCTGAATTTTCGATGCGAAAAAGCTGTTTTATTTTTTATAGAGCTGGGAGCAAACCCCGCATTTTGACTTTTAAACCTGAAAATACATATTTTGCAATGTCTTTTCTTAGCGTACCTCTACATAGTCGTAAGAAGGTACTGCAAAAGTTTTAAATCTCTGGTTGTTCAGTAAGTTGATTATGAGTCATTTATTTAGTCAGTAAATCAGTCAGTCAGGAATTCTTATATATACGGATTCCGTTTGAGAATTTTGTGCTCAATATGTATGATAAGAGATTTAAAACAAAAAATGGTCGTATAACAAACATTCAATTAGATACATTTAAATATTTATATATTTTTTCGAATAAGAGTGGTTATAAATGCTTTGTTTTGTGAGAATATGCAATCTATTATGATAAAATTTTACACATTATTTTCGAGATTATTTATAGCAATATAGCCAATAGCATATGGCTAAAACAAATAAATTTAATTGGTTAATATTTAGTTTTCTGTTTGTATAGTTAACGGCAAATTATGTTTTATTAATGATATTATTTGAAACTATTTTTAATTGCAAAAATTAATTTGAAAATCGTTTACACAATACGTATTATTTTAAGTTTAAAAAACATAAATTCAAAAAGTTAAAAACGCATTTACATTTATTTTACCACTAGGGTGGTGTAAAACTATATTTGTATTTTTTTACAATTCAAATGTACAATTTGTAATTGAGTTGTACAACTTTTAATTATTTGTATAGTTTAACTTTTCAATTATACTTGTACAGTCATAGTGACAGTTTTATATTCACTAGACCCTTACTAGAGGACAACAAAACTAAATATAATAAAGAATTTTTAATGAAAGAGAAATATGAAAGCAAGGAAAAATGATGAGTGTTGCACCAGCATAGTCTCTCTGTCTAATGTTAACGCAGGTTTAAAGGTTTTGGTTTAACTTATTAAATACTATCTAAAGTTTAATGTGTAATAATTTGAAAGTCAGTAACAATGTAAGTCTATTTGATTTAATATCATATCGTTCAATACAAATTCTACAGGCGAAAGATGGTAAAAGGCAGACAGTGTAGTGTAATATTGCAAGAAAAAGGTTAACTGCAGAGTTTTGACATAAACGTGTTCTGATATGTTATCGTAACATTTTATCACTGCTCCGTGGGCCGACACTTGACTTAACGTTACAATAAGAATTCTCGTTTCGAATAAGGTAAGCAGTAAGAAATCAAGGCAGACGTTTTGGTGGTAACATAAAACTTATTTATACAGTTTATGCTGTTTAAGTTTTATATACGAAAAATATTGTAAAATATCATTTGAATAGTGTTTATAATAATGAATTACACTAAAATTTAAATAAGTTTGAGTTATATACATTTATCAAAAGGCAAATGAATATTGAATATAAAATTCATAGTACCTTTTAGAATGAAACTAAACCAGAATTGAATCTGTGTTTAACAAAAAAAAAATGTGTTCACACCTTTAAAATATAATCAGTCATCTTACTGAAACTTACATTAGCTAATGCAAATGATTGTACGATGAAAAAAGAATTATTTAAATTTGTACCTATTAGGATTTATTGTTCAAACAAATCTTGTTCAAGTTCTGTTCAAATAATTTGTCAATAAAATGTAATGCAATACATCTTTGCACAAATACTATTTCTACTCCTCACATTCTTGAAGTACAGCAAATTCATGTAAAAAAACACTCTATGTTGTTCAAAGTAAGAACAGATTACAGGTAACCCATTATAGATAAAATGTTATGTTTTGTGAAAAAGTTATGGCATTTGGTTTTCCTTCAATGCTAGTGCTGAGTTTTAAACTGCGTTTCGTAGATATCTACTAACTTTACTGGTCAGTATTTATTTTATATTTATTATAAATACAAATTTGTATAAATTAAATGTTTATTTTGGATAAGTTTTTATGTATATTGCCACTTTAATGGTCTAATATACATATAAATATAACAAGAACACCAAATGAAAGAAATGTACACGTATTTTGAAATAAAATATATAAGTTGGTGACGTTTGACCTATCAAAATTTTTTTTTAACAATTTAAAACATATCTTTCGTAGTTATACAATGTTGCTAATAGTTACTAAAATATGGTTCGAAACATTTTATCTGGCCAGTAAACTACGGATTCTCTATTTGAAGTACAGGAAAACAGCTGGAGTTTAAATAACGTTGTATAATTTGTACTATCTTCTGACATAAAGGTGAACGCAAGACTTATATCTTCGGATCAGCATTAGTATTTTTAGTAGAATTGTATATTTTTTAGATTAATACTTTAATAAGAAACAATATTTTTTATTTGTTTATTACTAAAATTATTTATAACTAACTTCGAATAAGTCTATTGACAAAAGTGTGTTGACTAATCATCCATCTTCTGCATGTACGATTGCAATATTCAGTCAGTAAATTACCATTCTCTATGAGTTTAGAACATCAATAACTTCTCAATATTCATCTCCGTTTCAAACGAACGATCTTGCCTGTAGATGCATTAACTCAAGAAAGATTGATGATATTTTAGGCGGAAACAAAGTACAAAGTTTTAAATAAATGAATCTATTTGATGTATATTTTGTTGATATAAAAAATTGGAAATAAAATGTTATTTATTCCTAGCGTTATCGTTTACTGAAACTGAAATTTATAGATTTTGTTATAATGCTTTAAAGAAACATCTAAACATCTCAATTATATTTTATAGATTCTGAAAATACATTCTTGTATCTTCTAACGTAACTAGATGTTCCTTCCGGAAAGTCTGCAAGGGTGTTCGGTCGATTATTTTGAAAGATGCGTTATGTCATCATTCCATACAGTAAACGTCAGGTAATGAAATTTTAGGGGAGGTGAATGGGTTTGGAAAGTTGGGGATTGAAATCAAGTGGTTGACAAACTTTATTTGAAGTAAATCAATGGCGGCTATAGCAGTGTGAAGGGTGGAGCTGGAACCACTGGTGCTGGATCTTGCTGGAACCAGTGTAGGGATTGATAACATGAAAAAACTCTTCAAAACCATTGCAAAAGGTTAAAAAATAAATTTCTATCTGTAACTTGACTAGTTTACAGTACATGCAATCCTATTATTATCTTAAACGAAAAACGGTCCAGTATATGCCTCTCCATAGGGCTCTATACCGTTATGCGCTCCCTATGGCATCTTCAGGACTTTGAAATCTATGAAATCACGTCGTTGTTTGATTGTCGATTAAAAAATTTTAGGTTTATGTGTCTTTCATCTGGAAACTATAAATTAAGTTGTAACCCAGGGTTTTTATAGTCCATTGCTAACATTGAGACGCAACAAAACACTCTGTCTTTTTGTACTTTACATTTGAGGGGTCTAACTGCAAAACTTGCATTCTCCAGTTTTCACAATTTTAGAGAAATCGAAAAAAACATTTGATTTCTTAAAAAAAATACTGTTAAAGATTGTTTTACTTATACTTTGTAGACTGTACTTAAGGAATAAATTTAAACTTACTGAACTAGTTTTATCTCCCTTTAAACACGGGAAATTATACAAAATATTCTGGAGAATGTAAGTTTTGCTTTTAAGCATTGGAGAATGTGAGTTTTGCACTACATTATTTTGGAGATTGTTAGTTTTGACACTATCCAACTTGGAACTTTTTAAGCATGAAAACTATCCCATTTTACATGTAAGTTTATAAAATTTATGATGAGTGAGTGTGTAATGATCTAAATGAATACTCAGAATCATGTTACAAAAAAAAAATATTTATTACACGTCATGAATTTGGTTGATATTTAAAATCTATATCTGGAAAGTAGGGACTTCTTCTGCAACATGGCATTGTTCCTCTTCGATTTCTCTAATTTCAGTTTCTGGTCCGTCAAAAACATGTTTATAAAAATTTAGGCCATCGATCTCCAGTTATCTCCGTAGTGCTTTTTCAAAAGGCAATCTACATCTTCCTTTTTTTGCTCTTTAGCAATGTAATTACCTTTGGGAATGACTTTTGGTATCACTAAGCCCCAACTTTTTCCTCTCTTGGTAATGCTTCTCGCATACATTTCTTTATCACCTTTGATTCTATAAGCAGTTTCACCCTGAACAAAAATAGTTAGGCCTCCTTGCTGGGCAGTCTCCTTTTTAGTGAAGTACATTCTTTTGCATGCTTGAATCCCGAAATGCCAGGAACCAGGTTTTTTCATATTTTGTTCAGCTGCTTCTTTCCAGTTGTTGTTAGTGACGCCCTCTCCTAAGCGCTTCACTGTAGCGAAGTTTTTGATCATCGTTATGTATTCCTCTGGACTGACGATAACTTCGTGACGTTTGATGTCCTTTTCGATATTTCCGAAAACCCTATCGGGAGGTAAGAAACTGTGCCCAGTTATGGGAAACACAAGCTGAACTTCAACAATGTTGGGTGGCGCACAATGATAGAACCAATGGCCTACCATGGTGGTCAAAATATAATTCTTATTTTGACCACCACACCCATCACTAACTAGGCGAACAGTGCTGTATGGTTGAAGGTCACAGCTGATCAAACAATCAAACAGACAAGAAGAAATCTCATTTGACCCTTTGCCGAATTCATCTTCTGTCCAGACATAGACAATTACATTTTATTTTGTTAGCTGTGATTTCGAGTGCCCTTTCACTACATAAAAATTTTTTAAGTACATCTGACGACTATAATATGTCGACTGGTCGGGGAGTTTTGGTAGTGGCTGGTTTTTTTGGCAGTCAAATGTGAGTATTAATAGGTCTTCTTTATCTTCCTTAAGAAGTTTGTAGAAGGATTCATATTTTAATTTGTGAACACGCTTCTCTGTGATTAACAAAGCTCTCCGTTCTTCATCTCTCCAAAATTTCAGTTGTTCTGCTATCTGCAAACATTCAGAGCAGACGTCCACTCTCGGAGTACCAAATCTTAGGTTATAAAACCTGTTAAAGATAAACCTGAAGTAAGGCTCTTTAACTTTCAGCTCTTCCCGGGCAGTGTCAGAATTGTACATACGCCAGAGCTTTTTGACATTAAGTTCTGACGGAAAGTACTTTCGGCCAGTTTTGTACTTTCCCATTTGTCCGGGGTAGGAATAACTTTCCTTGGCCTTTCATTGTTCAACTAAATTTACTGGTTGTACATCTAAATCCATTTTTAAACAGTTACCAAAACTATTAGTTAAGAGAACTTTAAAATGACAACTACACCACAACGCTCAGTACAGCTTGAAAGAAATGTTATGGCAGTCACTGACAAACAATGTCACAAGACTAAAATGAACGCGTCTCATTGGCTGGCCAGGAGAATGTAAGTTTTGAAATACGACACAGAGGAGAATGAGAGTTTTGGAAACGAACCTCAATTTCACCATTTAATTTAAATGGGACAATGTTAGTTTTGCTTTATTTCACATTCATAGACATGTGTATTTTGATGCGGACAACAATAATCATATTTTAGGTCAATTTCGCCGAAAATTGGAGAATGCGAGTTTTGCAATTAGACCCCTCATTTAAAGGTGTCCTGACCAGTTTGTATTCCGTACGGGAATCTACCAAGGAAGATAACCATGTTTACTAAAGGCGTATTTATTAATGTTAATTTTCAAAGTTGTCAGGTGAAAGTTTCTTTCGGATACTGCAGTATAGATATAATCAATTAGAATGGCTTGTAGGGAGGGTAGTGCAAGTACCTAACCCACCACATTTTCCCTACCTAGGCTAGGCAGCGCGGCGTACAGTCAAGTTTATAGACGATGGGTATATATACAGCACATATACAACACAGCCACGCACTTCTGTGCAGATTTGACACTGACTGTACTTTGTTTACTGTTTGACAGAGACTGAAGTTGGTGGTAGGTGGGCTTTCCTGAGCATGCGCAGCCCTCACGCCATTCTAAATTCGTTGTACTATATACTTGCTAAAGAATTCTACCTGGGTTTTTATTTCTAGTTAACACTTTTTGACCACGAGTCAAACCACTACCCGCGAAACTTGTCATCTTATCTTTTCAATATTACTTGGTGGCTGTTTGAAAACCCTTTCTTGAAACTCTACAGCAGCTCGTATGAAACTAGGACCACCGGAGTGACGTTTTTCGTATGAGCAAAAATATTGCCAACCTTAACAACGTTCTCTGGAGTATTTAGTAAAATTAAAGCGTTAAATAACCTCAAGCAAGAAAGTAATACATTTTGCCCGGCAACAATCTACGATGTGATCAGCTGTTTTGAAAACCACTGCTGCTTTAATTTGTGTACTGTTTATTTTTGAGCTTGGCGTATTTAAGGACATTTATAAGGACCTTTTTACATATTTTAAAACTGAGAACCTGTTACGTTTTAGTTAGAGTTGAATGAACTAGTTTAGGTGAATAGACACATTCCGACATACCAGGTAGATTAAGTAGACCAATAAACAACTAAGCAAGTAAAACTGAGGAGAGGAGGAAAAGTTATAAATAGGGGGAAAGAACAAAATGCCGGGGTCTGTTGGAAGGCAATTAAGTGAGGGAGAGAATGTGACCGGTAGAAACAGAACTACCCGGGGTTCAAGGAAGATATAAAAGGTGAGGGTAATCTTGTGAATTTTTGAGCTATAGTATATTAAATTATTTGGGTTATTAAGGTGTAATTGCGGATACTCTATATTGTTACAGTTTCTTGAATTCAGTTGTGCTTGCGAGTTGGATATTGTATAAAGACAAAGCTAAGAAAGGCGGGTAAACAAGAAGACAAATGTTAAAAGCATCTTAGCAGAAATAATAACAAATGGAGTGAGTTAAATATATAGTCAAAGGTTTTAAGATCGATAATGATGTAGTGTTATATGTATAAGTTTATTGAGATCGAAATATAAAGTGAATATAATTAAATGCTTATATCTTTTCAAATCCTCTCGCATACTAGTGTAATAGTTAGCCAAGCGGGTTGTGTAAGGAATATTTATTGGGCCCCGTAACAAACCATATCCTGACTTTTGAGACTTTTTTTGGACATAGACTGTATATCACTTACAAATTTTGTAAATGTAGTTGTCATTAAAATTTTACAATAAATATTATTTTGTGAGATTTAAAAAAAGTTGTTTTGCTACTTTATCAGAGATAAAGGTTATTTTTAAACTTTAATTTATTTTGTAGTACATTATGCCTAAACCAAAAACTCTTAAACAAGTAGTAATTCAAAGAAAAGTATTTGAAGAATAATACTTTCTACTAGTTATATTTAGTTTTAAAATCGTTTACATATAATAAACCATTAACAAGGTATTTGTTTCACGAGTGAAATTAGCAATCTGTATTATTTCAGGAAGTTTAATAAAAACGTCATAGGCAGAACAATAAGTGAGTTCCAATGAACTTCGCCACTCTACTAGGCACTCTACCAGAGGAGTGTTTTTGATAAAGCACTTTGCAAATGGTGTACATTTAGTATTAGTTAGGTAACCTCTAGCTATATTAATACCAACCCGTTTAAAGCAAAATAATTTTGTAACTAACACAATACAACTGTGTATCTGTCTAGGCCCCACATTATGTGTTGCAGATTTTCTTTCGATTTAGAATAAAGGTTAAATGCACGTCCGACTCTCACACCGAAGCTCATAAACCGTAACAAGCAGACCTCTTATATTTTTGTTTTAAATAGTCCACAAACTAATTTGTCCAGCGATTGACTACAGTGTTTGGTTCTCTGTGGTTCTAAACTTAAGCGGACAGATTAGAACATGTAAGGTTTCGTTATTATCTCATTTTAGGCAAAAATCTAACTTCGAGACATGAAATTACAAAATTGGTTAGTATTAATAATATTTAGTATTCATTCTGACACCGTGTGCTCGTGTATAAAGATAAACAAAACTTTAAAAAGTTAAAAAATTTTTGGTGCAGAAAGAGTATAGAAAATTTCCCTGTTTCAATTGAAAATAAACAGATTTTAAGTGCTTTGTCGCTATTAAATACTTAAAAATCAAGAAATCAAGATTATTCAAGTTGCATAAAAAAATTACAATCGTTTTTTTTTTTAGCTAATAGGTTTTCTTCGTTAGGAATTCGTTAAAATCTTCTAATAAAAAAGTTTACCCATACAATTTTTGAAGGCAATTCTATTTTTTTCAATGTATTATTACTATATAACGCAGGAATGCATATTAATGTAAAGTGTATTGAAAATTCAAATCGGATTAAAAACCGTTTCCCTACCGCCAATAATAATACAATTGCATGTTCCATAGTTATTCAGAAAATCGATTCAATATTATGCTGTTCAAATTCATGTGGTAAATGTTTTAGTTTTAACATTTATACTAGTTACTTTTGCATTTTCTAGTGCCCTGTGTCAGGGAAAGGCAAACTGGACCGTATTTCGTTGAAGGTGATAATAGGATTTCAGGTACTGTAAACCAGTTAAGTTAAAGATATAATTTTATTTTTTTACATTTTGCATTGGGTTTGAAGAGGTTTTTTCATGCTAGTAATCTATCTAGTGGTTCTAGCAAGATCCAGCACCACCCTTCATACTGATATAGCCTCCCCGATTTACTTCAAATAAAGTTTGGCAATCACCTTATTTCCCTAGGAACTAACTTTCCAAATCCATTCCACTCGCCGACTTTTCGTCACCCGACGTTTATGTATGGGGAATGATGGCATAGAGCATCTTTCAAAATAAGCGGTCAGATACCTTTGCGGAGCTTCAGGATGAAATATCTGGTTACGTTAGAAGGTACAATAACGTATTTTTAGAATCTAGAGCTTCAGGATGTACAACAATGTATTTTCAGAATTTAGAGCTTCAGGATGTACAACAATATATTTTCAGAATCTAGAGCTTCAGGATGTACAACAATTTATTTTCAGAATCTAGAGCTTCAGGATGTACAACAATGTATTTTCAGAATCTAGAGCTTCAGGATGTACAACAATGTATTTTCAGAATCTATAAAATCTAATTGAGATGTTTAGTTGCTACATTAAAGTATTAAAAATATCTATAAAATTTCACGTATCCTAAACAATTATGTTAGGCATAAATAAAATTTTAGTTCCATTCTTTTAGACCAACAAAAATATAATACATCTACCAGATTCATTTATTTAAAACTTTGTACTTTGTATCCAAATAAAATATCATTAATCTTTCTTAAGTTAACCCATCTAAAGGCAAGATAGTTTATTTGAAAGGAGATGCATTTTGAGAAGTTATTGATGTTCTGCACTTATAAAGAATAGTAATTTACTAACTGAATCATGCAATTGTAAATTCAGAAGATAGTTGTTGTATGATTAGTAAATTTGTTTTTCTCAACAGAGTTCTTCGAAGTTAGTAACATTCGATACTATTCATACAAAAATTTAAATTATGGTTTCTTATTAAACTGTTAAACTAAAAAATATACAATTCCACTAAAATTACTCTTGATTGTATCCGAAGAGATAGTCTTAAAGATACTGACGAGTGTAACATTATATTATTGACATTGTAGAATATATAATTTATTAAATTTTTACTCCTGAATAGGAAAGTGCCAATTTATTCACCAATCACACATGTTATGACTTTGTAGTTAAATTATTTCTTTAATGACATCATTAACATTCTTTATGTGTCTATCCTACATTATCAATAACTCATTAATATAAATATACCTAATTTTTTTAACAAACTAACTTTTCTGTAGAGGATTTAACTCGAGGACTATTATTCATGTTTTATTACAATTAATAGAGTTAAAATAAATTTGTTAGATGTCTTTATGCACAAGTAATTTTTTAAACGAAAATAAAGGTGACTAAATCGTTTTTAATCGTATAATTTTTATAATTGTTAATGCACAATTAATGAGTAAATACTTACTATAATACCATATTATAACGTTAGAAATAAAACATCTTTGGGGAATTAAATGTTCTTAAAGCAAAGGGAATATATTTAATTGTTTTATTTTCTAATAAACATTATACATTTGATTTAAAATTTAAAAAATAATTAGTTAGGCAAACTGTTCTAAACATATCAATATTTTACGTTAAAATGATTATTTTCTTCTAGAAAACCAAAAGCATACTTACAATATAGTTCCTTTTCGGAGTAGATAAATAACTTGTATGTGCATTTATATAATGCGATAATATATTTTTCATAAACTTCATAGATTTACAGTATGTCTGAGAATAATTCTTAGACAGATATTTTAGGTAACCTGACAGTCCCTGTTTTCGTTTAATTTTGTATCAAAATGAAGCTATAGTCTTTAGAATACAATTTTTCGTCCTTGAATATGGCATCAGTAAATGTACTAATGAATTCAATTTCAACTCCTCACACCTTCATTATTTTCTGAAAATATTCTAGTGAAAAATATGTTTACGTTCAAGACGTGAAACTTTTAAAAGTAGAACAAAAATGAGGACAGTTTATTATAAAACAAAAGAAATAAAATTATACTTAAAATTTACAAAACTGTAAAATACAACAAACAAGAAAAACATCTTAAGGAAAACTAATGCCTTGCTAACTTCTTATCAAATCAGAAACTGAATAAAGTTTTAATGATTGCTTCTTTAGAACTTATTTGAGTTAAATTACATCCCTTAGTACCTACAATATAGATAAGGCTGAAAGTTTCTTTTAATTTATTTCTCTGTAGTCATTTCAAAGTTATTGTCTGTTAATTGAATCAAAGCTAAATCAATTGCATTGATAATTTGTTAAAGTAAGATTTATAGTACTGGTTGCTGAATGGATTTCACAAACATTTACAAACTCTTGATGTAGTGTATGCAAGTAGTGATAAGTGAATGTTATGTTAGTCAAAATATACTTTTAAATAGATTATTAAAGATTATGTTAAAGAATTGGCGTAGAATTAAAAGATAAATACTATCAGTAAACTTAGTATATTAATTAAACACGAGTTTGTCATTGAACCTATAGGCAACTTGACCTTGCCTCGATCGGTGCTCTCGCTTTGCTACTACCATACGGAACTATAGTGTAAAGAGGTATGCGCGTACATATTTTATTACTGATAGAAGAGAGAAAATATAAAAGGAAATTCAGTACCTTCATTAATATAACAGTACTGTTATTTTAATTGAAACAAATTTAGGGATGAATGGTCAAAATAACGTTTACTTACTGCCTAGGCCTTACTCCTAATATATATATATATTTCTCCTATTCAACAAATAGAGTATTTGGAGTCGAAATGTGCAAAGAAAACTAAATATAAATATAACAAATATATAATTGTTTCAAGTTATTATACACGATGATTGTTTTGTAAAATGTACTACCCTTATTATTAAGACATAAAGTGATACACAAAATCTGAAGTAGAGGCTGTTATTTTCCTTTGGGGAAAGTTTAGAAAACATATTTACAAAATTCTACAACCCTCCCATCACTTCTATCAAAACTATTTGCCACGTTCTCATAGACTTTGTTAACCTTTAAACAAACCCCTTTAAAATCATAAAATTTATGTGGTAAACAATATAATATAATCTATTTAATTATTAATTAAAATAATTTTTTTTGTAGATATTTTTTGAGAGTTTATAAGAGATATCAAACGATATTGCTAAATTACGAAATCATTAAACAATTCAAAACTCTTTCAATATGTAAATGCAATTCACCTATTATTTTATTTAAAATGGAACATTTAACACTAAAAATGTATATGAAATTTGTAAATACAAAATCTAAGATATTTCAGATATAGGTAAGTCATAGTTAAGAAATACAATTATTTTACAAGTAATTTCGTATCACAAATTTTCACTAACGAAACTTTAAATGCACAGTTAGTAAGGCCGGCCACACACTGCAGCAGTCAAGGCGAGGCAAGGCGACGTAAGAAAAATCGCTCGACTTGCCTTGTCGCAAAGCGAACACACACAGCAGAAGGCGAGGCAAGTCAAGGCACCAAAGTTTTGGCGCGGTTTCACAATTCAGTACAGAACGTACAGAGTGGTGGAAGTCACGTGACTTCGCACATGCGCGGAACACTCTGACTAAATGACTTTCGACGAAACATAATTTTTGACTGTTTCGCTTTTTGACTAAAGGCGCCTTTCCGCCTCGTCTCGCCTCGTCTCTTGCAGTGTATGGTGCTCCGTAAGCGCCTATGCTTTCTCTGTCGCTCAAGACGCCTTTAGTCAAAATGCCTCGCCTCGCCTTGCCTCGACTGTTGCAGTGTGTAGCCGGCCTAATATTCCATTTGTTTTAAGAAACAGCAATATAAAATCTTATCCAATGGGCATATGTACCGCCTATCTGTCATAACCTAAGATATATTAATATGCATAGATACCTGAAAACTACAATATTTAAAAATAGTCTCAACACATCAAATAATACAGGGCAAAATTAGGCAATAATTTTTGAAATTATGGGTTTAAAGAGAAAGCTCAAATGTAATTTCTTTCAGAATTGATTGAAAAGTCGATAAAATAAAGAATACATTTTTGTGATTTAAAAAAATGTTTTTTTCTTTAATCTTTTAAAAATTTTACAAGCATGTACAATATATTAATAACAAATATATACATCACAATAATCACGAAAAAAGGAACATATTTTTTAGGTTCATTCAAGTTTTTATTATATATCCTAAACATCAACAATAATTTATATATACATAAAAACTATTATTAATTAAAAACTTAGAAGTTAGTTTTGGTTTAATAACTTCTTATTATTTATTTTGAAAGAGTAATTGCTAAATTTAATTCCCACAAACTAACTAATCAGTCATAAAGTTTACGAGACAATAGAGAAGACTCAAAGTTTACGAATTAATGGATGCAAAGTTTGAAATTGATATCACAAAACAAAAACAGATTAGCATTAAGTTTGCCAATAAATTACAGTAGCTCTATACTTCTAAATTTATGTGGTACATTTATTGCAAAGCATTAAATTATGCTGTTTCTTTTAGTCATTTCAAAATAGAGCATTTATAAATTTTAAACTAGGTTCTGTATCTGTTTGTGAGTCTTGAAAGGGTTAACACACATTGTCACAGGCTCAATTGTTGGTACCACAATGGTATGGAAATAAACTGGAAAACGGACATCTCTCTCATTAAATTTAAAGCATTATCACAAAAAAAATGAAAGAAAAACAAGTAAATCTACAGATCCCAAACCGAAATAGAATGAACCTAGATTACCGAACAGTACCCTGACTTAACGTCTAAGATAGAATCGCTGTTTTGACTCAAATAGAATTAAGTACTCTGCACCTCGAAGAGTCCATTGCAATTTCAGAAGTTCAACACCAAATACTGTCTCATATAACAAGCCAATAACCTGAACGAACAGCGTTTTTAGCAGCTATTATTACTGTCTACAATTAATGCAAAATACAAAGGCAATGAATACTGAATACTACTAAGAAAGATCTGAAGAGTAAAACTGTTCTTGACACATCAACGCAATGTATTGTTCTTACACTAAATGCTACTAAGACCATTTCAATTCAAAAACCAGTTCTTCTCAAAACACCAACTCCACCTTGCATTATAAAGCATCAAACAAACAACTATCACAGTAAATGATAAAAGGTGGTAAAAAAGCTACATTTCTTCTAACTAAAAATGCCTTCTAAGGGAAAACCCTAACGTGAGATTAATTAGAAACGAAGCTGCCGTTTACTTGGCGAAGAAAGATACGAACCTTGCAAAAGAGGAAACTACACATGATTTTGAGAGATCAGTAGGTTTATTAATAAAAAGTTATTAATGAACGAAGATTTAAATCAAACAATAAGTAGGAAAAGTATAGAAATCATCTGGTAAGAATAGAATAACTAAACTTTAGACTGTATACGAGACACGCCTGCCTTGCTGCACACCTCAATTGTTTCAATACACACACAACTGTGCAATCTGTAAAAAACGTAACTTAACAATGAAGAAGCCTCCTCCAGGTGGTAATAACATTTGCCAAAAAAATATAAAGATACATTGCAAATTTAGCAAAAACATTTCTTAGTAGAAATATTTTCTGTTATAGCAATACAAATGATTAAAAATTATGTATACGAAAAATTTCAAAAAAGTAGAATAACATTCGCTAAAAAAGTGCTGTCTTTTCTTCACCTCTTAGGCAATGTGTAGTATATGTATATTGTAGTCTAATTTATTAGAAAAAAGTCTCTGATATGGAGGTAACCTTCAGTATGCACCCGATGAAAAGTTAAAAACATTTTTATTTTAGAATTTCTCAATCCAATTTGATGTTAACAATTTAAAGATAAAATTAGTTACCACTAGTTCTTACATTGATTTAAACAATAAAATCACTGTTGTATTCAGTTCAGAAAGGGAGAAAATAAGTCACAGTTATTAAGTTTTATAAAAATATTTGCGTTAGCATTAGTTTCGATTAAAATTCATCCGATGATGGTAACTTAGTTTCCGAAATGTACTCATAATAACTGAAGAAGAATAACACTCAATAGAAATTTACCAGTTTATTTGCTTTCTGTATTTACCAAACTTGTGTTTGTGGACTCAGGGATTAATGTAGATTTAAAATTCAAATAATTTTATTTTGATTTGAAGTAGGTTAATATAGTAGGGTTTTTTTGTTGTAATGATTGTACTTTATGAATAAAACATACAAATAAATCTAGAAAATGTATTAAGTTTGTAGTTATTATAATATAAAGACTACATTCCACGTATAATAGAAATGGCTTCATAAATCGTATAAAATGCTTCTAAGTAAGTAAGATCTCGTGTTTTCAGAAAACATATCTTTAAAGTGCTACAACGTTCTGCTCCAAATAGTATGCATATGCCTTAAGAACTTATAAATCTTCAATAACATATGTTGCTACGGATGAATACAAGATCTACAAACAATGCACTTCGCAAATTATTTAAATACAAATATATAATGTGTTATAAATACAAAAAGCCAAGCAAATTCATTTAGTTATGGATTACTATAAGTTAGGTAAATAAATAAATAAAAAATGTTTAACAACTGTAGCTATAAATAAACAGTTATTATGTTCAGTGTAAATAATATATTCCATTTTCGTTCTATCCTATTCAATAAACATTTCAAATAATACTTTTTTTTATTAGGTCAAGTATTACAAACAAATTGGTCAATTTAGAATAAAGTTGTAAACATTTTAAAACATACCTATTTTTTTAGCTGTAAGTTGAGTATATTCTTAGATACACATTTTATTTGATTTAACTAATGATAGAAGTTTTGAATTTTAAAATTTTACTTTAAAAATTTACAGAATAAAAACAATCCTAACACATTACAACTGCTAAACAATGACAATAACGCACTTTGATTAAACCTCCATGCTGACATTGTAAAACAACACAAATATTTACATAGACGAAAATCATTGTTTGTTTATATACAGTAATATTGATTTGGAGATATTTAAATATACTGCCATGTTTTAAGGGAGTTGGGTGGTTCATATGGACAAAAAACATCTGTTTTGTTTTATATTTTCACTCTTATTTGACACATTGTATTATCTTTCATTTGACTAATTATTTAAAATTGTTCGGGTTATAGGCTAAAAGTGATTGTGAATCATTATAATGTGAGCACAAAGAAAGTAAATTTTCGCTCATTGCTCTATCTGTTATTTGATCTCACACTATACACTATTATATCTACTACATATCTATACTTATAAAAGCCAAATACCATTGACTCATAGACTCATCACAATTTCTCCAAAACCACGAGGCCTACAAACATGCAATTTGGCACTAATACTCTTTATAGGCTCTAGACGCGCACTAAGAAAGGATTTCCCAAAATTAGAAATTTTAGGGGGGTTTTGGGGGGTCAAAGTTACTAAATCACGATTTATCAAAACCTACCGAACGGATTGGAATGAAAATTGGTATGTAGCATCCTCTAGTGACATAGATGCTCGCTAAGAAAGGGTTTAAAATCGAAATTTTAGAGGAGGTTTGGGGCAGGGGGGGGGGGGGGGAAAGATAATAAAAATCCCCATAAGAAATACATAGTGTATTATATTTATTGATATAATATATTTTTGTTAATATACATTTAACTTTGATTTGTCTATCCGTGCAAAGCCGGGTCGGGCCATCTATTCGGTACTAAATAAACCAAAAGAGGAAAGATAAACAAAACAACTCATGTCCAGTTTAAATATTGTTAGAATATGTATTCTATAATATGTTAAATATGTATGTTATTCAAGAATATATTCATCCTGTTTGTTAGAATGTGTAAAGCAATGGGAGGATAAGGGGCGAGATTGGAAATATGGCAGCGTTATTTATATCTTTCTAATTTTTAATTATAAATCACTAGGGAATGAAAAATCAGGCTTAGTAAGAACCAAGGAAACTCGTTATAATCACTTCTACATGGCGGGTTTTACTTCTACATGTAATACTAGTAGAGATAGCAAAGATACTCAAATGTTTTTAATGTGAAGGTTTTTTAAATTTATGAATTGACATCGGGTATATTTCAGATCAGAAGGTTCCTCTTTCCAATCTAGGCTAGAGACAAGGTAGCACTTCATATGTGTAGTGAAGGGAGGAAAGGTGGAAGTGAAGCAAATAGTGGTTCCAAGCTTATGCGATATGACCAGTTACCTGGTCTCCGGCTTGAAATATTTACTAAGGTATTTATTTATATTATTACCTTAGAATGTATTTTGATCTCAAGAACAGTATTTTGAATTGTTTCACGGTTCTAATTATTTTACGCACTACTATATTTCACAAAGAAACAAAACAAAAAATACAATCGCATATCGGTAGAAAATTTATTTTTTTGATCTTGCTTTGTAAGGTAATAAATATTGGATAGAATATGTGGATACCTTTCTGTATTTCGTTCACACTAATTGTTTCTTAAATTAAATTCCTGATTCGTTACAACAAAGAAGTAATCAATAAAATTAATAGTTCTAAATAAGATAAATTAAATTACTAAAATTATTTTGTTTGTAGTTTGACTTTGTTATGTATATCCTATTTACGACGCGTTTCTAGATTGTAGTTTCATCTTCAAGTACTTGTAACTTTTTATTTCGTCATTTACGCATAAAAACACAAACGTTGGACTGAAACGACAGATGATTATAAGAAGTGACTTTGATTACAAAAATCATAAAACTAAATGTATAACTAGATTATTGTAGCTCGTGCGTTACTGGAGGTAGAGTCATTGTCTTTGGAACGAGTTTGAGTAAATTGTTAGATTGTTAACTACAATCTGTGATTAAGTTTTATTCTATCGTGTACTGTATTTCGGTTTATTTTATTCGCAGGATACAGTGCTCAACATTTAGTGTTCGGAGCAGAGATAAAATATTATAGCAACACAACAGGGCACGTTTAGTCTGGCATTTGTAATACAACTTTTACACCGTCGACGCTCTGCAATGCCCTTTGTCAAGCTCTCTTGTAGTGATTTTTTTATTTTTTAAACTCAGTTGTTTGAAAGTACTGTATTTCAGTATGTTTGAAATATCTCTGATAAAAAAATAATAATTTAAATAAACCAGATAGGTGTACACCTATCTGGTTTATTTAAATTATTATTTTTTTACCCAATTACAACATTGTATTACATTGTTTTATTATTTTACTCACATAAACATAACTATATAAATTAATTTGTTATGTGTGTTAGTTCAATATGTGGATCCTTTTGACTGTATTTTAATAAAAGCGTAAAATTTTAGTAATTATAAATTAATATTATATAATATACTAGTAAATCCCAGTGAAATATCACAGGCGGATTAATTAGATACACATAAGAAATACATCATTTATACAAAAAAAACGACATACTTTATTGCCTATCTAACTAGACGGGGATTTTAACTCGGTAAATGTGTAAAATTATACGGACTATAAAACTGAAGGAAAATTTGTTAAGATTTTTTGTTTATGTATATTATTATATATATTTAAAGAAAGATAAAAAAATTATCTTATAATTGCCTTTTATTTCATATTGATAGATCAAATGATTTAGAAGTTATTAATATTATAGGCTATATGATTGATTGAAGTTGTAAACATTACCCCAAAGTATAATCTACGCTAGGTTTTGTTTGCGTATTACAGATGATGGGTGAAATCAGCTGTTATATTATTAAGTTATGTTATTTCTTTTTTAAATGTTGCTCCACGTACGCTCGTACGTACACGCGCTTTTATAGGAGTTGATTTTAAAATATTTCAGTTATACACTTATAATTTTAGTTTATTTATATATTACACATTTTATTAAAGTTGGTTCGCAATGAAATTTTTTATTAAAGGATGAAATTATCAACACAAATGGACGAACTCAAATCAACTGAGTACCCTTTCCTAGTCATAAATTACATGAATTATTGTCCTTGAAAATCTATCCGTAAGAGGTGTTAGGTAAAATATTTATTCAAGTAAACACAATATTGAAAATAACCCACTTTATTTCAACTCCCCCCTTCTTAGCAAAAGTCCTTTGGTGGACAAAGATGGGCCTTCTATCTAATAATTTCAACCAAGCTCTTTAAACCCACAATTTCAAATTTAATTGAAAAAGATTGGCTGACATTTTGTTTTTCTAATTATAATATTACACATGTTTCATTAATAAATTAAACAAAACTATTTAGGAAACATATAATAA
>JAGFPH010002056.1:90377-130280 GCA_018207615.1 Philaenus spumarius | reverse complement strand
TAGTGTTTGAACCCGGGTAATAAGGGTAGTTATTTCAACCCCTAACACCTTCAACAGCTGAAATAAAGTTAAGTGCATGCTATTCAACTCCATTACGTCGCATCGTACGCCTTCTTTTTAAAGTATGGGTAGGAAACGTAGATGGTAAACAAGATTAGATTTGATAAACGATGAATAAATATGTAGCATTTAAAAAAATACTGACTCATTAATAAGCACCAAACCGCTATTTCATTTGGTACTGTAAGTCAAGCACTTACAATTTTAACCAACATAGCTCATCACAATGTATCAATAAACACACAATTTAACATTTTATTTTCTCACTATACTATAGTATAGAGATAGTATAGTGATCACAAAAAAATCGGTGTTGAGATTTTTGTGAAAATATCCGTTTTGGCACCCCCTGAGTCAAAAAAAGTGGATTTTACAAAATGTCTAACTGTATGTTTTTATGCATGTCTATCTGTATGTCTGTATGTATACAAAGCTAGAGCGAAAACTATTCGATCGATTTCAAACAAATTTGCACCAGACATGTCATGTAGGCCTGTATAGATGCACGAAAAACGGGTTTGAAAATTTTTGAAAGAACAATCCCCTTTTTGGCAAAAAACTCCCAAAAAATCAGTTATTATTTTTTATAAAAAAATGACTCTAACGATTTTGATACAATTTGGTTTATTTGTAGCCTTTAATGTACCCTACCATATGCAAAAAACCGCATCTTTTTAAACATTCTCGTTTAGCTAATAATAATAATAACTGATTTTTGTTGGATTTGGCCATAAAGGGGGTTGTTTTTAACATTTTTCAAAACTTTTTTTCGAGCATCTATACAGCTCTAATTGACGTGTTTGGTGCAAATTTGTTCAAAATCGATCGAATAGTTTTCTCTCTAGATAATAATAATAATATTTATTAGTTAATCTGCTACTTTAATAAATCACCTCTCCTACAACTCCTACAATTATGAAGTCACAGTGAATCTGTTTAATAATTTCAATAATTTTGTGAGGAAGTATGTGGCAGTTCCTGGTACCGTTTATTTTACTATTATTTTTACTTTCAAGCCGACACAGCTTAAACCTTTATATGGAAACTACGTTTATGTTCTACAAAATTCAAGTGGCAAGATGAAATGCGCGGCATATATGTCACTTTGAGCATGTTTCTCTATAGAGTGTTTTCCACTAAATCAGTTACATGGTTATACAAATGTTCAATATACGTTTTAGTTTTTATAATTTACAATGTTCTAAAACACTGCTCAACTTTACCAGGTAACTCAATATGTTCAATTAACATTTACATATACAATTATTTTACATAACCCTATATTAAAGATTTCTGCTATAATCTTAAAAAATAATTATTTTGTAAACTGAATTTTTAATAAAATGTTTGTTTAAACTTTAATAATCACTTGTATATATCAATTTTTAAATAAAGGCAAAGGAATTTTGTAAAGTAAAGCAAAATGTTTGGCTATTTTTTTAACTTATAACTTTTTAAATAAAATAATGTTAAGAACATATTATACACTAAAGAAATAATTGTTATTTCTACAGATGATTTATGAATGAAGTTATGGAATTAGAATCTAATAAATGCAACACTTTCAACGTATTCCAAGTCACCTACACCTGCTATTAAGTTAAATTTATACTATAATGATATATATATATCTCCTTTAAAACGTCGTTTATAGAATTTTATTAAGTGTGATTCTCCAAATGTTAACTAGAAATACATTAAACCGATATTTAGATTTTCTCTTTAAAAAATTATGTAGAAATTCTTTTCTTCTTCTATTTTATTATTCTTTTTAGCATTATAAAATTTTAATCTTTTTTTTTAAACATAAATTTATAATTCCATTAAGTAGTAACAATAATACATGTAATGTACGTTTTAAAATTATAAAATTTTCAACAAAAATATGAAAACATTTATAACTATATATAGGCCTACATGCATATATACACCAATATAACTCTATAATCTCATTGCATATTTTATTTCTTTAATTAAAAATCCTTTAAAATTAATAAATACTAGTGTATAATTTGTAAGTTTTCATGTATTGTAAAGAATAATTTTAATCTCTTGTAATTCTTATTTCAACAACAGTCATATGTCACAGTTAAGTTCTGGCTTTAATATACGAGCATATGTTTTATATTATTCCATTAGGTTCTAGATTAACTTCCGAATTAATATAAACATTTCAACGTCATAGAGTGGCACAATAAGTTTTTAATAAAAGTTGAAGTTAAATGGTTGACTAAATTACAGAGTATTTTGTCCACATAAAACCTAACTTTCCCAAACCTTATTATGTTGGGTTGTTATATGAAATGGCCTAAATGAGTGATTTTATATGTTAAATGGAATAGTTTACCAGATTTAACTTGGCGTAAAAAAAACTTAAAACTAAAATCGCTATCATTAAACATTTTAGATTGAGTAAAATCCAGAATACTCTAATTTAATAAAAAGCATGATGGCTAATTTACAGTGTCATCTAATCCACAATTAAAATATTTTTAAAGCACATTTAATTTTGGATTAACACTTAAAATAATTATTTATAAACTTATCTATGTTCATCTTTTACAGATTAGCCAGGTGTTTCTGATATATGTATCCTTTGATTCATATTTACATACTCGGCAGACCAATGTACTTGCATATTTAACAAACTTATAACATACATATATTAAGAGTTAACAAATTCTATTTAAAATGTAGAGTACAGCCAATTCTACTCTTTAAATATCGTATCTTTCCGAATGAATTACACCTTACTGATATATAGACATAAAAACAAAAAATGTATAAAAGCCATATTAAATAAACATATGCATAATATGTATAAAGCCATAATTTAAACGTAGTTATAAATATTATGTAGTTTTTTCTACAATAATAATCGGGCTGGTTCCATTTGTTTAATGGTTAACACATCGTATTATATGTCGACTGAAATATATATTGTTTAAAGAGTTTAATTTTGGGATTTAACACTGAATGCGTATTTGATAAAAAATAAGTTATCCATATTCATTGTACTCTAGTTTGTTCCCAAAATGATTTAAGTAAATATATATTTGTTATACAACAAACAACAATGTTATTAATTTAATCAATGTATTTTTTATATAAATAAAAAATATTAGTTTAATCTAAATTTGCTTTAATTGTATATATTTTTTAGATATTTATTTTATTCCTTAATATATCAAACACATACAAAATAATAAAATAAGAACATAACATAAAATAAAATAACTACCTGTAATATAACATAAGACTTAACTTATAAAAAAAATAACAGAATAGTTTCCATATGGGGAATAAAATATTTTGCAACCTCTAGGGCAAGCAAGCCCGTTTTGAGGCTGCAAGTAGATGCTAATTTATTCATAGCAAAAAGAGAAAAAAAGAGTAAGGTAAAAAACGGGTTCTGGGAGCAGTTAAATTTACAATAAAAAATAAATAATGTATTACGGAAAACACATACAAAAGCGGGAGAATTTTTGAAAGACAAATTAACAAATAAGAAATTAAACAAACGTATCAACACTAACTAAAGGTTTAGCAGCACTTATGTGAAAGGTTATAATATACGATAAAAAGTTTAACATTAATCATATATAAGACACTCAACATTGTACTCTATCCAAATTTAAATCGCACAGTGCACAATATTTCAGGCACAATATAAATTAAATTACTTCTTAGATTACATTGCCATTTCTATAGCGTAATCCCAGAAGTTAAAATTAGACGAAAAATATTTAACATAATTCTGTCAGAAACCAAATCAAATTCTGCCAAAGTTTGAATGTATTTTAAAAGTGTGCTAAAAATATTTAAAAAAATAGAATAATTATTTATTATATTGTGCATTGGTTCTCTTAATAAAAAAATATTGTCAGTTTCAAAGTTAAGTAAATATACCAAAGGTTTCAGACTGACCGTACATGTATAATTTGATGTTCATTACATTTTATAGTTTCTAGAAAGTCCTGCTGAAGTGTTGGTAGTATATTTATTGATATGAGTATTAATAATAATAATAAACACACATTGTAGTTGTCATAAAGTGCTAATGTTAAATCCAAGCACGTGTGACCTTCGAAAAATATAGATAATTAAACTGATAAACTTGCAAATTACCAACGGATTAAACTAATGGACATGTTAAGCCATTTAATCATCCTCGTGCACGACATCGACATGACGAGGTTATACAGTCCGTGTCTTAATTGGAATATCATTTAATCAATTCCAACCCTGCTAATAAATGTCCACTTTGGTCTGTTACACCGTGTCTAATTCAACATTCATTAGAAGTGTGGGGAATTGATTGATAGAGTATGTCATTAGCAATGTTTGATGAAGGTTTGAGTATAAGAGTAAATCTTATAAATATTAATAAATACAAATAATAGACGTTTAGAGTCGCTGTCTTGAAACGGGACTATTTCAAACTGCATTACTCTTAATTTATCCTTAAAATTCATTTAAAATTATGTAACACTAACCCTATTCTTTTATTTGAAATTTCTTAAAAATCCACCACAACCTTCAACATAAGTCATTTAGGGTCCAATGGGATCGAAAAAATATTGTAAATTAGATCCTTAAAATTAAAACGTTTTGGAACTTAAATTCAAACTAAGTGTCTATATTTGTAAGTAAAACTGTAAGTATATACATTTATACATTTCACAGTAATTTATTTAATCACACTTCCAAAAGTTAAGAAAACTAGTTACAAAATACTTTCAGTTTATATTTAAATTTAAAATTATATGGTTTTACATAGTTATTCTATTTTTTGTTCTCCAGACCTTTCGTAATGCACATAATAGATAGGGTTAAATTGACAGTGTTTAATGTAGGTCTGATTTCCCACAGCAAGTCCATACTTAAGAGTTCGAGTTGAAACATTGTAGAATTTAAGAACATCTATAGTTAAAGGTATGTGCACACAATGGACAGCATTTATACATTTTCTTTTCTTTAAAATGTTAACTAAAACACAGATCTATATATATAAAAGCAAAATACCACTCACTCACTCATCACGATTTTTCAAGCCATAGGTGCTCACTAAGATAGGGTTTGAAAAAATTCGAAATTTTAGGTGGGGTTTGGGGGATCAAAGTTATTAAAAAACGATAACTTCAAAACTACCGAACGGATTGGAATGAAATCTGGTATGTAGCTTAATCTAGGGCCATAGGTTCTCACGAAGAAAGGGTATGAACAATTTGGAAATTTTAGGAGGGGTTTGGGGGGGGATCAAAGTTACTAAAATCATAATTTCAGATCTTTTATTATTATGACAATATTGCTTTTATTATTTAAGATAATAAATATATAAACCAAATACCACTCACTGACTGAACACTTAAAAAGAATACAATTACGTTAAAAAGACTGAAATTACCAACCACCACTTGCTACGCCGTACGGGTCAGCTACTTATTTATAAATTTAATAAACCATTGAAAATCGTATTTATTTTAAGTTAAAATTGTATATAACTACTGTAGTAGGGAGTTCAACACATGAAATCTTCCATATTTAAAATTATTTTAGGATAAACGAGATTAAAGTTGTTTCTCGTAAGACCATTTTTATATTAAATAAATTTAAACTTCGATTAAATAAGCTTTTACGTTTGATTTTAAATTCGTACCTAGATTGTAATTTATTGTTGTCAAATTTCTTACAACTTGCTAAAATTTATTTAGCTTCCCCTTATAGTTTGATCATCTGTTTCCGTGCAATTTATTTTTGTTATAGAGTTTATATAAACTATCTACTTAGATCAACTTGAATCAATCTTTTCTCAAGCATGGAGTTGGTTTGTGTTGTGTTGCATACTTGACCAGCAGTTCAAGCCGTAAAGGAGTACATAAAGCTCGTGTATTCCTACCGAAGTGAGTATTTATTTTAATACGTATTATTTATATTTAAAATACGTAAATAAATTATAGGTAATTTATACGTTAAATGTATTACTTTATTTTAACTTTGATGCACCTTGTACTTCGTAATCATAAATTTCAATTAACCTTACGCCATTTGTTCAGCCAATTTGTAAACCAACTAATTTGAGTTTTCAAAGCACCTTTACTTCTCTCTTGCCTAACTAATTCACAGCAATGGTGGCTTAAATATTGTTTCGTTGACAAGATCTTCAAAGTTCTCTTTTGAAATGTCAAACTAGTGTCCAACTAAGTAACGTACATCTGTAAATTCCATGATTAAGTAACTCCGCTATTCAGTCACGTTCAAATGCCTTCACACTCAGAAACAACCTTCACATAGTAAACCAGATAGCCAAGTTACAGCCTAAATTCAAAGCTATATTAAACCAGTTGTGAAAATTTATTTCATTTACTAAGTTATTATTTGTTTTGCAAATGCCTTTTAGATTGCCATATTTATTTATACGGTGTTAATTAATTAATATTGCCATAACCATGTTCGGTACAAATCTAGTTTTACAAAGACAATTTAAACATCTAACTTTAAGATAGCATAAATGTAATAAAGTATTTCAACTCTTTCGTACTTTTTTTTAAAGTTTCATAATGATTTTTAGGGGTAATGACGACAACTGTTTAAACTGTATGCAGAGACAAGTAAATTAAATGCTACATATTTTTTAATTTGGTTATATTTAAAACTAATCAAACAACGGTTTAACTTAACTAATATATTTTATATGCTATTATAACTAAGTAATTTAACTTCAACAAGATGTCTTGATCATGAATATCTCAACTTGTTTAATATTAATCTATTTTTTATTTAACGATTTATAAACTGTTGAGGAGGTGCTGTATATACAGGGTGGAACAAAGTTAGTGTTAAATTTTATATGTGGATAAAGTAGATACTAAATGTAGTATAACTGTTTATTTAAAAATTTCCTACTCGAAAAGGTCAACAGAGATATTTGTTCTTATTTTTTTTTAATTTGGTACTTTTATCAAACAAACCTTAATTTTCTCAGCATATAAGAACACACATTGATATCGTAATTACATATACGAATTCCCTTTACAATTGGCAATAAAATTAAATGCATTATTAATAATTTGGACTTAATTATTTGTTTGAAATGACGGTTGAAAGTAAAAAAAGTTAGTTTTATGAAATTGTAAATGTTTTTAAACACACATAAAACTGTATCGATGTTATTTGAGAAAATGGCACATATTGTTAAAAACTTTGCTATTTAAGTAGCTTTAAAAAAAATGTACTACACTTTTTTTTAACTAAACCCCAAAGTGTAGCAAATTTGTTTTGAAGCTACTTATATGGCAAATTTTTAACCAATATTTGCCATGTTCTCAAATAAAATCCATACAGTTTTATGAGTGTTTAAAATACCAATAATTTCATAAAAATAACTTTTTTTTTCTTTCAACCGTCGTTTCAAACAAATAATTAAGTCAACATTATTAATAATGTAGTTATTTTTATTGACCATTTTATGGGGAATTCGAATACGTAACTAAAATATCAATGCGAGTTCTTACATGTTGAGAAAATTAGAGTTTTTTTAAATAAAAGTACCAAATTTAAAAAAAAGTACCTATGTTTGCCAAAATTTTTCGAATAGGAAATTTTTTAATAAACAGTTTTACTACATTTATTGTCTACTTTATCTACATAAAAAATTTAACACTAACTTTGTTCCACCCTTACTTTGTTTTATTTATTGTCAAATGGAATTTTCAAAGAACATTCTGAAAAGCTAAATAAGTAATTTGCATTCGTTTATTTTTGTTTTAATTTATATATCTGAACTTGAACTTATGTATAATCCACCTAACCGGTCCTAGTCACTTTCTAGTTTAAATTAATAGTTAATTTAATTCACATAACGAACAAGAGTGATACAAATGTTATAACTTGGCTCAATAGTAAACATTCTAAGAACTACATTTTTAGCCGAATTTTCGAAGAAAATAAGAGCTATTACACTCGACCCAACTTGAAAACGGTTGGTCGGAGAAGGCTAAAATTTGGTTTCTATCCGTTTCAGACCATTTGGAGACTATACCCAAAAATCATTACTTTATATATATATATATATATGTTTTATTCCCGGATTTTTAAGGGGTAGTAAAAATGCTTCAAAATTTCTGATTTTTTGGTCAAAGGGCCTTAGTGCGATTCTTCAAAAGGTACTTTTTTTGTTTTTCGATCCGTTTTAAAATGGCGGAGTTATACAGTTTTTTCGTTTTTGGGTAGGAATTTGAGGGGTAGTTTTTTACCAACCTTGCTAAAAGGTAGTAAATATGCTTCAAAAATGATGAATTTTTTGTGAAAGGGTCCTTGTAGGATTTGAAAGGTACATATATTTTTATTTTTTGAATTGAAACAAAATGGCGGCCTATTTGTAGTAAACCCAAAATGGCAAAGTTAGAGCGAGGGAATTGCAAGATATCTCCCTCTCATAAGCCCAAGTTCAATTTGTGAGTAATATGAGTCGAAAGGCAATTAAATTTACTATAACCTTGTGTAAAGGTGTTTTAGGTACACCTCCTGGAACAAGGAACAAAACTCATATAAAGATCCCAATAATCGACTTTTTCGCTATTTTTGTACGTTAATTGCGCATTTTCGCCCACTCATAAGCCCGAGTACATATTGTGAGTTATACCATTCAAAAGACAATTAAATTTACTATAATCCTGTGTAAAGGTGTTTTAGGTACACCTCCCGGAACAAGGAACAAAACTCATATAAAGGTCCCAAAAATCGAATTTTTCACTATTCGTGTAAGTTAATTGCGTATTTTCGCCCACTTATAAGCCCGAGTACATATTGTGAGTTATACGATTCGAACAACAATTAAGTGTACTATAATCCTGTATAAAGGTGTTTTTTGTACACCTTCCGGAACAAGGAAGGTGTACCAAAATAAATAACTATTAAATTTACTTGTTTTAAACTTAGTTATTCCGTGGTAAAAATTCGGCTATAGTAATGCGGCATTGCTGCTTACGCTTTTTTTTATTTTCTTATACTAAATTCCACTCCAATCGGAGGCCAAACCATTACCAATGTATTCCATTTGATGCAGCTCAGTTCAAGTTAAATGAGACAAGATTTGTATCAAATAACGTTATAAAGCACGTAGAGTATATACAAGGGGCAATAATTGATGTTTTATTCCCTCATAACTTTCCTCTCTTTTACGGCATTGTAATAAAATTTAAAACTTATATTGAGGATAATGATGTGTTATAAAATTTGAATTATTTACAATTCAACCTTTCAAAAAATACCAGCAAAGTACCAACAGTGCAAATTTGACTAATTACATTTTTTTCATGGGTTGCAATATCCTAAAAGAACCCTGCCGGCGTCGACCAACTCGATCTTTTGCCCCATTAAAATTTCCTAGTTATTCCCACCCAGTAATACCTGTCTTCTTCATAAAGACACAGATACTACCTATTGGGTTTCGTAGGATGGTTTCCATTTCCTGCCCTGGGGGGCCTAGGGTAAAAGTTCTGGCTCTACCTAAAGCCTCACATTCCAGAAGGATGTGTTCCGCCGATTCTTCAGCCAATCCTACACATACTCTCCACGGTAATCCCAATTCTATGCAGGTGTTTCCTCAGGTGACAGTGACCGGTTAATAGGCCAAACTAATTTCTTACTCATGAAAATTATGAATCACTTGTGAACTGGATACTTGTATTTGGGATAGTGATTTTTACGTTTTCGGATGGAAGTGAACAATAACAAAAACTAAACATTCTGCATTCTATTAAACCCGAATCAGAAAAGAAGTTACGGGATATTTGGAACTTTTTCTTTTGAAATAGTTGTATGTTCTCTCGACATGCATTTATGAATTTGGTATCTCTTATTTATTATATACCAAGTTGATTAATATTTAACTAAATTGCGTTTTAAACTTTTATCTTTTTCATCAAATAAAATTCTTTAACTTTCAAAATATATTTACAAATTACAGATAATCTAAAATTATACGAAAAGCGCGTATAGAACGAGCACGTTTTTTAATATATATCTATTGTTTCTTAAATGAAATTTCAATTAAAATGAAGAAAACAAGATAAAAATAGTCGTTATTTGTTTGAATAAGACCAATGCAACGACCTTTAGTAATAGTATAACAATCAATACTATTAACAGAGTTTTTGCATTTTTTCATGCAAGATATATTTGGTTTCTAAAAGGAAAAATAAAAATACAGAACAAAATTCTCACAAAAATACGTTTATTTGTCAAACGCGTTTCAACGGCAAAGTCGTCATCTTCAGTGACACATGAGCTACAACTAAATTATAACGTTTCATGTTTCACTGAAGATGACTTTGTCGTTCAAACGCGTTTGACAAATAAACTTATTTTTGTGAGATTTGTGTTCTGCATTTTTATTTTTACTTTTAGAAATAATATTTCTTACGAGTAAAGCTTATATTCATACATTTGGTTCTTTACATAAGTCTACATGCTAAAATCAAGTTTGCCTAGTTAAATAGTTAGTCAAACTGTTTAATATAGAAATAGAAAATAAAAATAATTTTAAAAAATACTCGAGTTCAATGTCATTCATTCTCAGACTGTATATTTTTTAATATAAAAAAATTGCTTTGCAACGAATAATAACACAGTATGGTTTTATAAGTATAAATATAAATTTGATTTAAAGTTATTGGAATGCAATTTTTTTCCAAAACCACAATTTATTGTTATTGATGCTTTAGGAAATTAAAAAATAATACGAAATATATTACGGGTTTTGTTTCAGTAATCCATAGTATTATTATTAAACACATTTATATAATGCGTACCATTTATTAGATAAAAAGTGAGGATTGCAAAAAAAGGAAAACTTGTAAAGAAGAAAATACATTTTATTTTCTGTTTCTAATAATTTAAAATATATTTACAAAAAAAATATTTTTTGTTTAGCTATTGATAATTTAATTTTTCATTCTCACATTAGTTTCATTCGACTAAAAACTTGAATCTGCTTGTCAGATATATTTACGATACAAACAGCATGTGCCTAGGCGTGTGTACAGTTGGCATACTAATACCTTTGGCGAACGTTTGATTTGGTATTTAAGTCTTTAATCCTAGCCTGCACTGACAATCCTCCTTATCTAACTTGACACTAACTACGAGGGTCTGTTTCGGAACGTATTGCTATATACCTTTTACATCAACCTGATTTGAAATCCAACAGCAAGTTTAATCCATAATGTAATTAAATGTTTACAGAAAATAATCTTCGTACAAAACAGGTGGTAATATTAATGTGAAGACTTCTAAAAAAAAACTATTGCCATATTGATTTTTATTTAAGTTTTTTACAATTTCCCTGCTAAGCAAATTTCGTATTTCCTGTGCTAGGAGCTGACCACTTATTTTATATATTTATAGTCTAAATGAGTAGAAATTACTTTATTTTTTATTTTCGAACCTTTATACGTAATAAGCACTAATATTTTAAAGCTGAAGAACATGTGCGTCCATAAAACGTACACTTCAAATTGGCGTGCTAAGCACGCAATGCTCTGCTTATTGAAAATTCTCCCAATACGGGGGTTGCCGTGATATATGTTTAGGTATCTCCAATGTTATTACTGTACCTACCGTTATTTATATAACAAAAATAACGAAAACAATTTAAACTTTAAGAAGTTATAATCTTAAAAAATGTTTTAATAAACAAAAATACGATATTAACTTAAAGCAAGGTGTACTACTTAAATCACATATGAGTAGCTAGATCAAAAGCCAATCACTTAAAAGCTAGAAATTCTAGTGTTGATTAATAATAAAATCAAACAACTTTAAAAAGTAGTGACTTCCTTAAAAATTCTTGAAACTACTAAACTAGAGCTTCTAGATTCAAACATTTCAAACCCTTGAACAAAATATAAAATACAGAAGCAGATAATACATGTACAATTTTTCAATGCACGGGCATAAGGAAAGTTGTAACATGTATTATAAAGTTTAAGATTGTATGTGTTACGAATACTTTCTACTAAATCAACTATTAAAAAAATGACAAATTACTGGAAACAAATTACTGTGACATTACTTTAACAATTACAAAAAAAAAGTGAGTGTATAGTAAAGTTTAGATTTGTTCAGCTACTTCTAAGTCAATTTAAACTAAATTTGTCAGACATTATGCCTCCTCTTGTATGGGATATCCACTCCCAATAAACTCTTCTGTAAACTTTGCAACGCAACCTACTTTGTATAAGTACAAAATATTTCTTTATTCCAGTAGAAGTATGAACGCGACTCCAGATTTATTGATAAAGCATTAAATATTTAAATAAGAATTATTATTAAGTTTAATTAGTTACGTAGCCTCATCAAATTAATTTTATTTAAATCTATGTTCTTCTATGAACATTTATTTATAAAACTAATTCCATAAATGTTCACAGGGCAATGAACTTACAACCTAATTAGTTCTTCAGACTAAAATTTAACCAGGGTGATTAGGTTAAGGTGTAATCAAGGAGAAGATGACACTTAATTAATCTTGCTCGTCTTTAGATGAAGTTATTTGTCATCAACAGCCTTGTGTAATACAAGATTCCAGTCATCTGTTTAATGTATGTGTTAGTAATGTGAGTAGGCTTACCTGTCTGATATTTGAAGAAAAACATTAGCGCGTAATATTTCATTGTTCTAAAATGTTTACCAAAATGTATTGATGAAATTTAAGGCAGAGATTCAAATATGCTTATTAAATTTCACATTCAAAGTTTCTTAAACTTTTATAAAGGCTAGAGTGGTGCACAGGGTAAGGAAACAGACAAGAAATCATATAAGACATTAAATGCAGGCGTTGTGAGAAAAATGTGGTTTGTAAAACATGAACTGAAATATTTTAATTAAAAATAAATCAGGTCCAAATATCCAGTTATTTGCCGTAGGTTATGGTTTGCTATAATTTTATATTTCAAAACATTTAGACACTATGTATACGTTTTAAAATGATTTAGTTGAAATTAGACTTCTTAATAAGTTCGACAATGTTGTTTATCTTTTCATCCTTCCTACATAGTAAAAAAATTCAAAATTTACAACTAATTCCTTTAAAACATTTTAGAAATAATAAATGAATTAGATGTACCAATATAAGCTATTATAAATCGATCCAAGTTACTATGCAAAGTTATAAGAAACACGTTCCTTGTTTTTGCTGACTACAAAAATACGGTATTTAGGATCGGTTTCCCAGTTTAAATAATCAAAATAATAATTCATATTATTATTTAGTTAGATTAGTTAGTTGATATTATTAAAACAAGTGTTGTTGTATATTGACGAACAGCTGGCAGTACATAACGTTAAAGTCAACTCGCACTTCTAGTTTTTATTATTGTTAAGAGGTTCAATTATGTGAGTTTTCTAACTCAGGACTTTTGACTTGCTTGTTGAACTTGCTATTGAAAAGTCTGTTACACTTGTAACTTAAATGGTAAATATATTTATAATATAAACATAATTTCGTATGACGAATTTTGAGAGAAAGATTGTGGGAGCTTGGAAGGTCGTACAAAGCTGGGAAATGGCTCAAATTAAAGGTATTGACACGAAGGAGCGGTAAAAAATATATCCGAGTATAATTTGTTAGCAAACAAATATTTCAAAGAAATACATTGCAATGAAAAACAGCTGAGTACAAAATCTCAATAAGAAATACATTGCATTGAAAAACAGCTGAGTATGACTTCAAATCAAACAAATATTTTAAGGTTGTATAGGTTTTTGCTAACAGCATTTACAGTTTTTGTGTTTTCATTATTTATTTCATTGTGTAATTTTAATATCAACGTAAGAGGAAGGTTAGGGACATTTGCCCCTACTACCCAAATAATAGTGTTTGGGGATATTTACTTTTAAATTAATAACTATAAACAAATTGTTGATATGTCATGTTCCTTAAAATTTTAATTTTATATTACCAAGAATAAACTTGTATACCTGTTAGTTGTATTATTATAAAAAAGCAAAATATGTATCCTGCGAAAATAAAAATGAAATATGTTCATATTAAATGCCACGTTCATATTATAATGTTCATATTATATTATTTACCACGTATATATGTACTTGGTTAGAATTTTAGTTTACACACTGTCTTCTCAAATATATCATATACCGGGTGTCTTAAAAGCCCCCCTTCGCCATTATTATTTTTTTAATAATTAGTAATTATTAAAAATTACTAATTATTAATATTAATTAATAATTATTAATAATAATTATTAATGGAAATAAACAGATTTGCTTTGGTGATTGTTAACATGACCAAAAATTGAGTTTTTTTGATACATCGCAAATTTCAACCCCTTCCCCAAAAATGGGGTATTTTGGGGGTAAGTCGAACATTTTAAATGAGAACCCCTATTGAGTGACACCTCATTTTAAAGGTCTTGATAAAAGAAGAAGACCAGAGGTCTGTATGTTGCCTCTATCGAACATAATTACCAATCAAAGTTTTAATTCAAAGTTAAGAAAGTTCTCGTTTTATTCTAGAGAACTGATTCGGTTTATTGTTGTAGAACATGTTTCAAAGTCTCGTTATTTCTAAGGCTAATAGCGTTAAAGCGTTCAAACCTTATCTAATGCGAAGCTACTACTAATGCATTTTGTGTATTAGAGGTTATTAAATTATTTACTTTAAGCAAATACTCATTTCATGTATATTATAATATCCCAAAGTTACATCTGTGGTCTATTTTACAATATAATATCAGTAATGCACACTGTTTTGTGAATTATAATGGTTTTAAATTTTTAATGTAAAACATATTGATAGTTGACAGATTTGGAATATTTACTGTTTATAATCTTCTAGTGTATAAATAGTTTATTATAGTAACATTTACTAATACATATTATTAAAATTTGTTTATTACCTTATATGGTCCGTTAAAATCCTTGTTTGTTTGTTTTTATATTACCGGTTTCGACATTGCCTTGATGTCATCGTCAGATATTCAAACACAGTCATAATAAATAAATACACGTAACAAACACTTTAAATATTTTACATAAATGTAAAAAAGACAACCTCCTTAACACACTCGAGCAGTTAGAAATATATAAGGACACAAAATCACAACAGGACCTTCTGACGGACCATATAAGGTAATAAACAAATTGTAATATTATTATACAACCTTGGAGGCTAGAAGTCGAAAAATGTTTATAATACATAATATTTATTGAATTTTAATGCTGAATTTAGAAATCTACATTTTTTGATTATTTTACATTTAAGTTTCTTTTTATTAATATTATAATTCCAATTCTGCTTCCACACAAACTCATTTTATTACTAATTATATTTACATTTTTTATTTTATTTTTTTTTATGAATGCTCAATGATTTTTGTTATGTTTAAAAGGTAATTAAGGTTAGATATAAAAGTTGGTTTTGTGTCGTATTCTATGAGCTTCAGAGAAAAAAAAAGAAAAACTTTTGAAAATATCCTACGAATACAAAATATAGCAGCGAAATATGTCAGTAATCTTTCATCAATTACAAATCCCTTGTAATAATAATACTGAAGCTTAAAAGATTAGGCTATGAAAAGCGCTGGCATTGTATTAAACTTTCATTTAGTAGCAAGGGATTTGAAATAGATTTAAACCCTTCCAAAATCCACCCTTATGAAGCAATATTTACGTACAACGTCTGAATACAATAGATCTTAGCTAAACCAACTTTTATTGTTACTTGAAACAGCCACAAAATGTTAACAAATGTTTCTTCTAGTAAGGTTACTTAGCAACTTGAAATTTGAGATGGACATAATTTTAGATGAAAATTTGAAGAAAAAAAACCTAAATTACACTACACTAAAGCAACACTCCTTTAAAATAGGTGCAACACATGTAGAGCACGTCAACTTAAAATAGGAACTTTCGGTTGTGTAGGTAATGTTCAGGGTAGAGCAAATGAACCCATATTACAAATAAATTAACACAAATATATCTCAAAATTACACAAACAAATTGTACAACTTGTTGATATATTAGAGGCTGTCATGGTGTTTACGATACCACTGACTAAAATTACATAATTACAATAATGTTTTTTCTGTTACTAAAATTACCGATAAAAAATACTTGATTAACAGTTTAAGCAGAAAATACGTTCAGAAACTGTAATATTACACTGATCAATGGAATGCCATTTTAGTACCTGATACAACAACTTTAAAATATGTCCTACATTAATTAAGTTCTGTCTGTAAAATATGACATAACATATCAAAGCTTGACAATGCACATTGAAACGGCAAGCGGTGTAAACGACCGAAACGGAAATAAACTTTTAAAGAACGTTTAAACATCTTGTTGTTAGAATACTTACATCTGTTTTCTTTACATTGCTAGTTTATCGAGTTTACTGTTAATAAAAATTAACATATAATAATATTCCGTACACTAATGATAAAAAAATTAAGCGTATGCAGGTCATAGGGATAGCAATAAATGAAAAAAATATGTATTTAATTTAAATAAAAATATAATAAGCGATTTTAGTAATTGTTTACATTTATCTAAAACATTTATGTATTTCTATGAACCGATTTTAAATATTATCTTTTTCGTATGTTATTGATCAGAATTACTGTTTCTGTACAAATATATACATACTAAAAATAGGTGATATATATTTTATGGTTTTTGATATATTACTATTTATACTTATAATTAAATAAATACCTTATTTATACAACTGCTGGCAGTCCAGTAAACGCTGTTTATTAATCGTTGACGACCGTTTCGCCTATTTTATTCAGGCATTGTCAAACCGAAACTTGTTAGGTTATAGCATTTAATTGGACTGCGAGCAGTTGTATAAATAAGGTATTTATTTAATAAAAGTATATTATAACCAGTCCATAAGGCAGAACAACAAAAACAGTTAGTACTATTTGATACTTATTTAATCTGTATAGGCTATAGATCAAAATAATCATGAAAACCAATAGAATAGCTGAAGCAAGTTCGAGAATCTCAATTGATTGGCAGACATTTAGTGTTTGAACTATGAAACTATCTATATTGATTTAAGAATTGCCGAAGAATGGTGGAACAACATATTCAGGGCTCATGGCTGTATACGATATACGCTTTTTTATAACCTTATGGATAAACAATATACAGTTAAAGTATTATTAATTTTAAATAGGACAATTAATGATTTGATATAAGCTACTTTCTAATGTACATGAACATGTTTACATTAAAATAAATTTGTGTGCAGTTTAGACGAAAGTTTCTTACTGCGTCTGCCAAATATTTAAATTTAATAGAGATTTAGTAAAAAATCTAAATGTGTGCGGTCGTGGGACACCTGTCAATAACAAAGTTCATCACGCCTTTTCTTCAAATAGTAATGTAATTGAATAATTATGGTTACAGATATTTCTAAATTTTCGTGACTTGATGAAACAGCGTTATGTCCCCATCATGCGACTTTCTCTTTATGTTTCTCATTCGAAACATACTGCGCCATAAATGTGCACAAAACATAAATTATGTTGCCGTTAATTCAGGTAAAATTAATTAAACATAGACATAATAAATTTAAGTTAGGCGTAGACTGTCGAACCAACATTAAATGTTTATTGAATGTATTTACAATTAATGGTCATTTAACTGTCTTTACCATCTTAGCAAAATGGTAAAGTTATAAATAATTCTACACCTTTATTATAATAACATTAAACGTATGAAAACAGTAATACTTGTATCAAAATATAAAATTTTATTAATAGCCCAGTCGGTATAGGTTACAACTACCAGTAATTTGCAATACGGCTGAATTTTTTTTATAAGTACATTAAAGTATGTATATTAACATAAAAAAAAGTTTACCAGTCTATCGATTTCCCAAAGTCGAAAAAAAAATCGATTATCATTTTTTTTTTGATTATTCTTAATATTTCGAGCTGGGATGAAGATAGAGGGAAATAAAAAATACCACCGTGTAGGGGAGGTATTTTTCAACAAAAAAGGTCATATGTATTTATTTCGTCCGAGCAATGGTTTGTCTGGAAAAAATTCGACAATGCAGGTATGTATTTTGCAGCAGGGGAAATCACTAAAACGGGACATCTTATTCATATATGAAGCGTTGGCTCATTCTAAATTGGCCGAATTTTAATATATCGAATTGAAACTTGACATAGGAGTTAAAATATATATTTTAAACATTTATACTGAGTCTCAGCTTGTTATCTTGAAAATGACCCGATCTAGGACTCGATTTCGATTATCGATTTTAGGAGTACCGGACCCACGAACTAATTTCAATCTATTCCAGTTTCGTCAATTTTTGTAATATTAACACCAAATTTGTTTTACAAGTTGAATACACCAGTATAAATATTCTTAGTAAGTATGAACGATTTTTTTCTTGTTATTTTTAAAAACGAGGCGCTTGAAAATAGTCTTCTGTTTTACTTATCTCGTTTTAATTATAACATTTTTGGATTCAACGACTCCATTTTCGAAATTTTTGAACATATCGATTTAAAATTTGGTACAGAAGTTAAAAATATAATTGTTTTTTGCTATACTTATTTTAAAAACTATATTTTAAAAAATGACTAATCTGCAGCTGATCAACTCAAGCGTTTTGATGAAAAATCTAAAAAGGTCTAAGATTATACTTTTTTAATTTACTTGTGCTTTTAAAAGAAAATAAAGAAAAAGGTTTATACTCCTTGAACTTGTTTGAATATATATATTTAACTTGTAAAAAAACTTTCAGGATGATATTTTGAAAATTTTCTAAACTGGAGCTGTTTAAAATGAATTGGTGGGTCCGGTACTCCTAAAATCGAGAAACCCATTAATAAGTCAAGTGGCTCTAGATCGGGTAATTTTCAAGATAACAAGCTGAGACTCAGCATAAATGTTTAAAATATATATTTTAACTCCTATGTCAAGTTTCAATTCGATATATTAATATTCGGCCAATTTAGAATGAGCCAACGCTTTATATATGAATAAGATGTCCCCTTTTAGTGATTTCTCCTGCTGCAAAATACATAACTGTGGTATTTTTTATGTTCCTCTATCTTCATCCCAGCTCGAAATATTAAGGATAATCGAAAAAAAAAATGATAATCGATTTTTTTTTCGACTTTGGGAAATCGATAGACTGGTAACCTTTTTTTTGTGTTAATCTACATACTTTAATGTACTTATAAAAAAAATTCAGCCGTATTGCAAATTACTGGTACTTTTGGTCTAAATTGACCTTTACCGACTGGCCTATAACTACTTTTCTAAGTTTGTAGTGCACATTCTTTCCATTTCTTGAATCTACATTACAAAATTGCAATTGTCAGATAATTTAACTCACTTTTAATTGTTTATATAGATAAAATCATATAGGATGGCGCGTAGGGCGGGTAGTGCGAGTGAGGCAGAGTACCTATCCCACCACACTTCCCCTCCTAAGTTTAGGCGGGGCATTGTACAGTCAACCCTAGTTATGTTGGCTTACAGTATTTACTTCATGATATCGAGACATTTTAAATAAAACATGTACTAAACACGCTTAAAATACGATTTAAATTAAAGGCTTTTGTATAAGTTATAAAGTAGTTTATTATAAATTTACTATATATATATAAGTAAATAGAAAAATAGTATATATTTACATTACATTAAATAATTTACTGTCCAACTCTTCAAGTAGTTTCTTATGAATTTAGTATTGATATATATATAAAAAAAAACAATATATTTACATTACATTAAATTATTTACTGCCCCGCTCTTCAATTCAGTTAATTATTATAAATTAACTATAAATATAAGAAAAAGAAAAAACAATATGTTTAAATTAGGCTATTACCTGATAATATTGGTTGCGCTTATTTGCAAGCGATTTGTGGACAAACCAAACATCTGACTGAAAAATGTTAGAAATAAAATATGTAGATCAACTAATTTTCTACAACTTTACCGCTGAAGGTTTCTTTCTACCCTAAAAATAAAAAATGTTTACGCTTTACTACTTTTTCTTGTCCCGATTTAAAATATCGAAGTATTTGTTATTGTATAAATTCCGAACATTTATTAAACTGGAAGATATTTATACTGTTATTTGCAACATATCACGCAGATTACAAATATATAAAATTTGTCCTATTTTAATAATCCTAGTACTGTGCAGAAGCTTGTAATTGAAAGCGCCTAAAATACTAAAAATTGCTCGGCGGCTCTCTAATCGATGGATTTGACACAGACTGTATTTTTCTTACAAAACGACAAAGACTGCTTCTGCGCAAACCACGCGCCGTCCTAAATGGTACTACCTATACCAGCGCTTGACGATAATATTTGAACTACGCCGGACGGAACCGAACGTCTCCCAACTTAAATTATTGATGAACCAAAACACATGTTTCTTGAATATATTTGCATTCTTCACCATAGCAACCAATTCGATAACGGTTTATCGTTACGCGTTGCATTTTCTATTTTTCAACTCGTACCACGAGCCGCGTAAACGATCTTCGTTCTAATAAAGCGACTCAGAAACTAAAAGCGACTAAAAAGTAAATAAACTTATTTAGATCAAGGTGTCATTGTCATTAACTAAAACTTCACTATAAGGAACATATGGTTTTGATAAACCTAAATCGAGCTATTCTAAAATAATACATTTCGGATGAAGAATGACAACACAGGAATTGGTTTAGAAATTAAATTTTACTCAAAATCGAATTGCTAATTAATTACTAAACCAAATAAATAGTAATTTAAAAGCGTTACATATCGATGATTTTGCTGTAATGGATACGAAGTTTAAAATGCACGATTAGAAACTGATTTAAATTCTCTTACGTATACATATGTTTTACTATGTATTGATTCATAATTACAATAACTGCTTATGCAGATTTCGTATTTTCTATATACTTATATATATTTTAAAGCTATCAATAAATATTAAAATATACATAACGGTGATGTGTTGGCAAAGATTCCATTTTGCCATACTGGGTGAGAGAGTAAATCATATCAATTTGGGGAAACGCCAATAAATTATGGGGGCAAGTCTATCCTTAGCTGACAAGTTCAGGTCTGTAGAGTCCTAAATTATGTATTTAACATGTTGGGAAAATCACTTTGAAAATAAAAAGAAGACAAATAATAACTAATTAACAATATTTTATTTGTATAAACAACATTGGAATTTAAGAAAATTTACATATTTTAAATCAAATCTCTTGTTTATATTAAAACGTCACACTTTTTATTTTCAAACTAATAAACTAAAACTTTACTTGAATAATACTGGAAGTAAATTACTGGACCAGTGAAAACTGTTTACAGAAATAAATATTCTCCAGGCATTAGTTATTGGGGTAGTTATTAACTAGTTTTCATAGAGGAAAAACAATGAGTTTTGAAGTGTAGTATTAAGTAACTCAATGTTTAGTAATATATATTTTTTAAATATCATTAATCATACAACATTTTCTTTCAACGATTACAGTTCATAGTGCATAATTTGGCATTGTATAAGAGTTGTTCTGGCTGGTTATTAAGTTTTCTATATTTTTTTAATACAAATAGTCGGGAGGAATGTTTTTCTAAAACAGTTTTCAGTGATTAAGGTAAACTATTTTCCAATACCAATGGTATCTTTAGTATATTTTGCTAAATACGATAATGTGGGTCGATGAGAAAATTCTTTACTTAGGTTAATTACGATTGTGCTTGAACATGATATGAGTTTTTTAATTTTTAACACACTGGTTCGGTGAATAATACGTTCTACAAGGTTTTCATCGAAGTCATCTCGTCTGATTCCCAAGTCTGGGTCATGATCACGGTAACTAGAACTACACCTTATTTTGTGTCACGAGACAGCTGCGCAGTAACTCTGAGCTCAGATGACGTCACTGACACCGTCTCATGCTTCCCGCCTAGCAGAAGCAGATTGACTTGCACTAACTATTTACGCAAACAACGATTTGCTGGGTTCGTTATGTTTAATTTCTACGCAAATGCGTGCGTGATGTGTAGTATAGTTTTCTTCTAAACAGTGTATATAATATTTTAAGTTCAAGTGTGTGTATATTTAAGTGTTTTATAACAAAATGCCTTGTTGTGCAGTTGCCGGTTGCACCAACATACGGATCACGCAAAGAGGTTAAGAATTTCCTTTCATAAATTTCCTAAAGATAACCTACACAAACAGTGGGTATATTTTTGTAAAAGGAAAGATCATTTTAATTCACTTACAGCGCGGAATTGTTCTGAGCATTTTTTAACGACAGATTTTGAAAGAGACTTAAAAAGTGAACTATAACAAACCTACGTAAAAAACATATTTTAAAACCCAAGACAGTTCCAACACACAAAATACCAAATGCCACCCCCCCCCCCCCACATTATCTCATCGAGCCAAAAATCGTGAATCTAAAAATATTATTAAATCTTTGCTACATGATTCAGCAGACAGTGTAAATAAATATTCAAAACACGCCTGATGATCAGGAAGATAATTCTTTCAATTTAAATTTAACACGACCTATATATGGTGATTTATCTACGGTAGAGGCTCTTTTATATGAAAACGACAATAATTAAAAAAAAGAAAATACATTACTTGTAAATAAACTGAACAATGCTAGTGAACTTATATCAAAACTCAAACAATCATTAGAAAAATATGAAAAAATATTTACCGTATGTCGGCAGCAATGTGTATTAAAGGGGAAATGTACAAACTGGTCGGCTGATGATGTAGCAAAATCAGTAACTATCAGATGCATCTCTAAAAAATGATTATAATATCTAAGGGAAACATTAAAACATCCCCTCCCAAGCGAGACAATCATAGCAAGGCGGCTTTCTCAATTTTCAACCCCTCCTAGATGTTTAGACATTAGTATGAATATACTTAAAGGGCAAGCTATAATATATGAAGATTTTCATAAGGATGTTGTCATCAGTTTTGACGAAATGAAAGTTAATTCAGACATCTGCTATGATCGTATTGAAGACAAGTTTAGAGGCCCACATGTGAATGTCCAGGTCATGATTATTCGTAGCCTAACACGGAAATGGAAACAGCCGATTACAGATACAGTACCTGTTTTGTTGTATTTACTATTTGTTATGCTATTGTTATCACTTAATATTTGACCTTGAATATTTCCATTTTAGGTTTATTAGTTGGGTTTAGGTCATTTATACTATTAATTTCAAACAAATCAACAAAATGTTTCCTTAAATTTTTGTATATGCAAGTACATCTTTTTATAATGAACCATGAATTTACTGTCTATAAAAAAGGTTTTACTATACAAAAATTGCACCTCAAGATTCCCTAGAGTGTATATGTAATCCCATGAAAGATTGTATATTTTCCGTTCACCCAATAGTCGTGTAGGGTGATGTTTTTAAGAATCTTGTCACTGGCGAAATCAAATCGCTGTTGTGATGCCGGGCGCTTCGGTGTCAGTGACGTCATAGCCACCAACGACCTGCGCGTGACACATACCGTCTTGTTCTAGTTACCGTGGTCATGATTACCCTGCATTGTCAATATTACAGCGTATAATAGGTCCGTCAAATTTGTATGCTAGACAAGCTTTGAAATTATTTAAATTTCACTCATACAATACTTTTTGTACATGCTGTAATTAAAGCTACTGTTAGTTATTCCAAATATAAGCAATACATATATTTAAGCGTTATCATTCATAATATAAATAGATTTTTAGTTTGAAAAACTTACACTTAAACTATTATAATATGTTTACAAATAACAATACTCAATACTATTTCACACAAGACATACCTGATGATTACAAAATAGACAATGTAAGTACCTATCCAATATGGAGATGGACACTTTAAAACAAAAGTAATTTGAAAAAAAAAAAAAACATTACACAAATAGTATGGTACTAGAAATAAAAAAATGGCGAGATGAAAGGACCATTCGTGGTCTAATAAAAAACGTTTCATAATGAAAGTTTAACATAAATAATGTGCCTTTGTTATACAAATAAAGTAAGTAATGTGTACTACATATACACTTCTTTTCACATAAATTTCTGAACAATATTAATTTTTTTTAATTTATTTGGGTCATGAAAAGTATTGACTTTTAGTAATTTATTTAAGTGTATGTAATTTTGTTTTTTGATGACAAACACCATTTTTAAGTGTTACATAGACAACCAAAGGGTTTGTCAATACCATGTAGCTTTAAACATGTTTCACCTTTATAATGTCGAAAAAAATATATATTTTAAAATGATTTTAAAAGGTAAATTATTAACATGAGCCAAACCTACAGAATATTATAATAGAAGGTTTTATTCATTTCGAACTTATATTACAGCCTTTATTATACAGCCTCATATTATATATCTTTTTTAGACTATAATTAAAAATAACATGTGTTTTCCATTGATCAATGAGTTACATATATAATTATCAGCTGTTATTATGGGCATAATATTATTATATGTGATAATAACTCTACTACATACAATAGCGCTAACCTCAGTTCTACTATAAATCAATTATTTACCTGCATCCTAATTAGTGAAATTCTTTGTCACAATTACAAACATTGCAAACAAAAGTTTTGATTAGAAAATGCACAAAATCTCAAGTATATTCAAGTCTATTCAGTATTTGAATGGAAACCCATTATTATAACGTTCCCCTAATTAAATTTGTATATACGTTTCAAGAAATCACAACATTTTTCCTAAAAATCTTCGTAAAGCTTGTTTTGTGTAACTGATGTAATGTATGCATAGTGTAATGGCAGTATTTGTTACCATTCAAACTGCTGATTTTTATTTATTTAAACAGAATAATTTTACCTTGTTGAGTTTTTCCCTAATATGATATAAAGTCAAGTATAAGGGTTAAGGATAAAATGTTATGACAACCCTTCAAGACACGGTTATGCCTTTACTCAGCAATGAACCTTTTACACCAACACTCTTCATTGTTTGCCCTTTAGATTTTATGCCTCTACAATTTGATTTGACTACTTGATACTATCACATATTTACCTGAGGCAACTGGTTACTTTGCCTGTTATAAAATATCAAGTCATATCAAGTAAATATTGCTAATCAAATATATCTTTTTTTTAACTTTGAAATATTATGTTATATGTACAGGGGGGATATATATCATAACAAGGAGAAATCATAAAATTATTAGTAAACGAATACTTTTAATATGTGTCTAGTAGGCAGAGATTTGTAAATAATTATAAACTTGTAAAAGAAATTCCTAAATTTAACATTTTATACAACTAAATACAAGTATACAGTTTTGCTTTCGCCATTGCCATATAGTACCAATAAACTATTTAATTTCACTTCAATTTTTAGAAGAAGTACTTTGAAATAACACTGACCAGGAATAATAGTGTTTGACAGGTTTAAAAACAGTTTTTATCATTAATAAATTATACAGGGTGTCCCACAAGAAAAGTGCTAAACTTCGAGGAATGGTTCTATGGGTCAAAATAAGAAAAAAAGTTCGTATAAACATAGATCCGAAAATGCTTCATTTTCTAGATATCCGCCATTTTGTTTTTTGAACAAAATAACTCTTATCTAGAGAAAAGTTCGACCAAATAAGTTCAAACTTGGCATGAAGTTTAATCTAAGAATTACATATCTCAAGAAAAATAAGCGATTAAATCAAATCATGAGCTTCAAAATGGTGGCTGTTTAAAAACGTCAAACCTAAATTACTCAAAAACCGTACATTTTAACAAAAATTGTCAAGACACCTTTTTGTAGCCCTTTTTATTCCCTAACGGAAGTTGTAACTATCAAAATTATCGGATGAAGGATAATAGTTAAGTTATGTGTAATAATTGGTTTATTCAACCCCACTATCCTATAACAACCCAGTAAACACAGCAATATTGTATGTACATTTGCTGTCATTATCTTTCACTTACCTATTATCATTCATACGATTGTTTTGACAGGTTACAACATTCGATAGGTAATTAAACGGGCTGCTAAAAGAGTGTTTTGAATTTTTTTGTTAGAATGTACGGTTTGTAGGTAATTCCGGTTTGAAATATTGAAACAGCCGTCATTTTAGAAAGCATGATTGGATATAATCGCTTATTTTGCTTAAAATAGATCATTGTTAGGTTAAACTTCATGCCACGTTTGAACTCAATCGGTCAAACTGTTCTCTAGATAAGAATTATTTGGTACAAAAAACAAAATGGCGGATATCTAGAAAATTAAGCGTTTTCGGGTTTGTGTTTATATGACATTTTTTTCTTATTTTGACACATAGAACCATTATGCGAAGTTTGGCTCTTTACTTATGGAACACCCTGTATATATTTCAATTTCCGTCACTCCTCGAAGAGTACTATCGATGCTGTCTGCTGCCTTTATCACCAATAAATAAACTTTTATTTTTTATATAGAGATATTAACTTTTTTTCAATTCAATGATAAACAAAATAAACTAAGTAGCACAGCAACACAAAATATCGGTATTAAGTGAAAAGTTTAATTTCATTTTTTCTTTTTGCAGATTATACTTAACAAATTCACGATTAAATTAGTTTTTTGATATTCAACAACCATTTTAGTTTGCTCCATAATATGAATGATTAAGATATCGGTACAGATAAATGCTATTGTCATAGAAATAATAGAGTAGGCATATCATTTTAATTTAATGTGTTTTACGGCTTAATGTTCTTAATAACAATAATATATGCTAGTAAAGACGACCGATCTTAATCGTGATGTACTAATTGTCTTTAAATTGGATGTTCATATACGTTTAAAACTAGTTAAAAGATACTGTAAATAGAAAATGCGTTACTGGTTGACATTTCGAAAGTATTTATCTAAATATGGTAAATGGTGTAATGTTTAAATCTACCATCCGTCTGCCTCGGTACGCCGGCCGATACATCGTTACTTACGTATAATAAATTACAAACTTGTTGCTACTGTCAGTTGGATTTATCCTGGACTGCTTGTTGGCAGAATTAATTAAATTAGTTTAGTACAACTTTTAATTCAAGGGAAAGTTCAGTTTTTTGTTGGTTAGGAAGGTTGATATTGTTTCTCTGTTGGTTTACAAAATAACAGGTTTGCAGCGACAAAGTTTCCTATGCGAATAGAAAAATAATTTATAAAAATAATATTTACAAAAGTTTGCAGTAAAACAATTAGGACTTGAAACACTGCGATGTATTTTTAAATTAGTTATCACTGCAAGGGAATATCGTCAATATCGTTTGAATAGATTACTTTGATTGTAATATACGCTTGTGGTTCTATCCGTACTTGGTAAACATATGCAAAGAGAATCCGGTGATAAACTATTACCAAATGAAAATTTATTTTACCAATCTTATTCATAATTTGAATAGCAAAAAATTAAAATCTAAAATTATATGATTAATAATTAATAAACAACTATTCACAGTACAAAATATAATACATATAAAATATAAATTCATAATAACATAAATAGAAGATAGGAAATGGCCAATTCATCCCTAGATTAAAACCTGTTTGGGATGAAAATATTTTACACAATTCTAACAAATATACAGCTCGATGGGAGAGAAACACCGACGTCACCGACAAGTTCAACTGTACATTTAAAGTTTTGAAAATAATTTCAACTTTTACATAAAATATATTATTAATGTGAAATAGTTCCACTGAAAAAAATACGTTATCAAATAAAGCCCCTAGACATTCCAAAAATCTATTCCTTTAAATATTTTATGATTTATATAATTTATTCTGCTTAATAAAATAAAATAATTATACTTCTGAAAATAAACTGTACCAGGAACAGGCACATAGTTTCTCACAAACATATTTAAATTATTAAACAGATTCACTGTGACTTGTAGGGTGGGGTAGGAGAGGTGATATCAAAGTAGGAGATTAACTAATAAATATTATTATTGTTAGCTAGAGAGAAAACTATTCAATCGATTTCGAATAAATTTGCACCAAACACGTAAATTAGGCCTGTATAGATGCACGAAAAGATTTTTTGACAAATTTTGAAAAAAAATCCCCTTCTTGACCAAAAACCCCCTAAAATAAGTTATTATTATTATTACCTAAACGAGAATTTTTAGAAAGATGCGATTTTTTGCATTTGGTAGAGTACATTAAGGGCTACAAATAATAAAAATTGTATCAAAATTGTTAGAGCCGTTTTTGAGAAATAAATTTTTCTCTTTTTTTGGCCATTATTGTAAAACCCCTTAAAAACAAAAAGATAAAAAAAATGGAAAAAACACCTGGAGATATACTAGAACTACACCTCCATACCAAATTTCGTCAAAATCGGACAGTTGGTATGGTCTCCAGATCTGTACACATCCTAACAGACACATCCTAACCATTTTTTGGGGCACCAAAACAAATAAATACACTGAAAATATTTTTTTGTTCAGGGGGCACCAAAACAGATACTACTAAAAATTCAAATTCGAAAATTTGGACGAAAACAATACTTTCTCCACATACTACGTATACACGGAAGAAAGTAAACGTGTAAATAGAAAAAAAGTATTTGAAACTTTAATAATTGTATAGAAAACAAATTTAATTATATTACCTTAAGAGACTGGAAATTGCTACGTTAACTATAAAAGCGTTTCTTGGGAAAGAGGAATGAATTGGCATTAAAAAGAAATAGTTTTACCTTAAACATGTAAGAAAAACAAACATACAGCCGACACAGGATAAAGCAAACAATGAGTATATTGTAAAATTGTTTTTACTCGAGGAATCAAGTGTAACAGTTCCTTTAATTTAATGCAGTCACATGATTACTGAGTATTCAGTTTTTATTCATTTAAACTCTTTATACATACACTGCAAATATTAAGAAAATAAATTTAAATTCATAATATGGACTACAACATGGCGCAGTTCTAGTGGAAAAAAAAACCATTTGGGTTTTTCTCTGTTTTATTTTGCATTATTTTATTTAACCAATTTTTTTTACACGCCATTTATAGTATTTTAAACTTGAGTTTATTTTATTGTTATTTTAAGGCTAGACAGTAAGCATGTGCTTAGTTGCCTAATATTTATTTATTAGTTTTTCATTTTAGGTTTCAATAAAAAGTGTTGATTTAAATTTCTTCAAGTTTTACTTTCTTTATACAATGATCATGACTCATATTCGAATAAACCATTATAAAACTAAATAACATGTTATATATCGATTATTCTGCCTTCACACATATAAGCAATATGTTTTTCCTTTCAATATCAAATTAACACTGTAATCTAACATCAAACTGAGATAGTTTCTCAGTTGATGTCGGTAATGTTTAATAATTGCTAGTTCAATATGAGAATAAACAATAATTCAACCACGCAGCTGAACCGCTGACGTTATTTGAGCAAATTTCCAAAATTAAGTTTATAGGCCTATGTTTAAGGGTTTCAACCAACAATTTGGGAAATAGGTCTATTCACGACGGTGCTGAATAGCTGCAAAATGCATCGCACTCCATTCCGCATATTGGGAGTATCTTCAATACACAGAACATTGCGTACTTCACACGCCAACCCCCGTATTGAGAGTATCTTCAATACACAATGCATTTCGTGCTTCGCACGCCAAACCCCACTGTAAAATCCACCACTTGGCTTTGAAACGGGTACTTTTATGGTATTTTACGTTTTGATCAATTTTGGAAGAACCTAAGGTCGTTTGAAAAACCAAAATGTGCTCAATAACATCCTAAATTTATATTTTTAGAAAAAACTCTATAATACATTTATTCTCGTAAGAAAAATCTAAAAAAATAGTTACTTCCTGTCAAAAAACGTGCTTCCGTTAGTTGAATTTGTTTGGCTAACGAACTCGTCCGAACGACATATGCAACCAACATGTGTACGAAATTTGAACCAAATTGGACTTAAAATGGGGACGCTAGAGTGCGAACACATAATTATGTACATATATTATGTATACATTTACATTTTTTTTAATGACACCCCAAAACGTGTTCTGGGTACCATGATCGATGCTCATTTGCTACTCCCGACCTTGGGTCTTACCATAAGGGCCACTGCAATAGCTCATTTTTCCTATGGAAATTCGATATTAAACAATATAGAAAATGGCATCACAACACTTTCGCGGTTGCCATATACACAGCAGTTTGTACGGTTTACATTGAAGGTATAGCAACCTAGAGTCAAGTGATCAAATAAAAAAACTTGAGTTCAATTAAAGTAAACATAAGGACGTCTTAAAATTATAATTATCTTGTTGAGTTTTGTAAGAATTTTGCCTGAAACAAAATATTAATAACAATAATTTTATATAACATATATATGTTCTTATAAAAGAGGGAACTGGTTTAGTTTATAATGGCGAATAAAAATTAATTGGTGATGTATGTAATAAACTAGTTAACAATTTTGAAGTAATGAAATATAACATTTTGACTTGGAATATTTCCGGCGACTCGGAAAGTAATATTCCCCTTATTTGTTATTTATATGCTCACCACCACTCCCAAACTACATTACTATTATCAGTTTTCTTATTTTGTCTGCCTTATTTAAGAAAATGTTCCATATGTACGATATAAGTCTTAGTGGGATTGTATTGCCTTTATTGCTGTGCTCACACGTACACTGTTTCAACCTTAATAAATCTTCTCTTTATTTATGTGTACAAGTTACTTATAATACTATTTAGAAAAGTGCAATTATTCTAATAATAAACCAATCGTCTTTAAATATTTTACTTATGTAGATTTTTAAAAGAGATATTTCCATTGAAACAATTTATTTTAAGAATATATCACCCCATCACAATTGTATTATCAAAGCCATCCAAGTGTAAAATGTAAAAACAACGTTTCAAGGTTCGGAACTTTTCAACAACTGAAAGTTTATTTTCGTCTCTTACGAAGAAAACATTGCGACACATTATTGAATTGATTTATGTTGTTTGATGTAGCACAGTACATTGTACTATTTAATGTGGAATTATTAAACACAATTTCAAACAAAATAGAATCCCCTTTAATTTATATTTTTATGAAATTTAATTGTTTCGAAAAAAAACTTATTCACTTCCAGAAAACACTGTTGTAATATTTCCATGGTGTAGAACAATTGTGTAATTCTTCCGTCTCTTAACAGACATACGGTTCGGTTATTGCAGCTGCAACACACAGGAACGAAAAGGGAGTTCTTTGATTTGAGAACTAACTTTAAAAATGTATGTTTATTAAAATACGTCTGTTGTAAATTTTAGTTCTTATAAGTTGAAGAAACTAGTAAAATTACTGAACTCAATTACATTCAGTTCAAATTATGAACAAAACACGTTATTATCATTATTTTGTTATTTAATTTCCCCACTTTCTGGCTAAGTGATTGATGATTTACATGCCAATTGGTGTAATTAAACCCACGATTGCTTATTGAACCTCTAACCCACCAACTGAATTAACGCCCTCCTAAACCCATTTAAGCCAAATACATCAACGAGAATACTATTATCAAGTTACGTTCGAGTGAGTGTCGTCTGATCACTTCAGTACGGGTCTAGACTATTTGATCTTATTAGTCACTTGACATCTATCGGAGATCCAATGTGCTTGAGACAAATTTTCAATCAGGAGACGTTCATAATGCGTGGTTAATTTGACATACCCAGATGTTGTATAATTTAATTCTAAGTTACTAAATTTAAGAAGAACACTATTAGACCTATTAAATACTAGGCTACATTCACATACCAACTTATCATATAATATTACGTCAATACAGCTAACAATTTTAAATTAACCATATGATGAAATAATTGATTCTTAAAGATTTCCTCTCATTTTAATATTATTGTTCTAAGACCAGGTTTTTTGCAATACAAAATTTCCATCTCTCTTAAATATGTTTAGCAAATGATGTTCTCGCATTTATAAGTGTTTTTGGGGATTTTTCTAAAAACATCATTAAATTCCAAGGATTACTATTGCAGCATACTTTTGTTATTAGAAAAAACTTAAATAAACCACCAAATGTAAGGTAATATAAAATCTTAATTTAGAAACTAATATGAATTAGTTTATCTATTTCAGAATGAAAATCCCTGCAAGATATTGCTATTAGACGAGTAAATTTGAATTTCACTAAACAAGCCACTGTTTGAATAAAAACACAAGAGACATAATATATCGTTACTTTCAACACTAGTAATTCCTCACCGGTTTAATTATCTTGAGCCACATTTACAATATTTATATTCTACTTTTATAAACATGTAAAGAGTTAGTTTACTGAATTTCTATGATTACAAAATAACAACAGAGGAGATAAAGTTAAATGTACTAACGCACCACTTCCATTAGCAACAATCCATGTGAAACATTTAAGTGCAGGCATAATCTGCTTGTAATTTAGGTTTGGTGAAATCGGTCTGAATTTGATTATTGGGTCTAAATAGTGGCATTAAAATATACTCTGATTTAGCACTTTACAATTAATTAATTATTGTTTAGCCTTTTTTGTAATAACTGTTTGCATACATTTTATTTTCTATTTAAAATTATTATTAAAAATAATAGAAGTTAGTTACTATAATTCAAAATCAAATTATTTAAATTTTAATTGCAGGCAATACAAACAACAAAAGTCAAGCAAGACACACTTTTTGATATATTATTCTATAGCAAAAATACAGTATATAACCTCTATTCTAGGTTTCACAAATCTTGTACATTTTGTTCACTTCATTTTGTACAGGAATTATTTATGTTTTAGGTAAATCTTTTGGCTATCTCCGAGCATTTATATGCACCTATATTATCTGGGTTGTGATGGCTGCTGGATGTTATTATTAAACTAGGGTGGATTTAGGATCGTTCTATACTTATTTTATCACATTTTAAGGAGTAGCAAACAAGATAAGTTTAGAAAAACTAAAACTATGTAAGATAACTTAATGAAACACCAAACTTAATTAACAAATAAAAAAAAACAATATATACAAAAAAAATCCATAACAGTTATAGAAAATAAAAAATAAAAACTTTTTGAATACAGTTTCTGAATATTGGCAAAAGAAACTAAAATAAAAAAACATGTATGATATAATAATTTTTGCTAGGTTTTATATTTCAAATATTATAATATATATATACAATACTAGGCCGGTTCAATTGAAGAAAAAAATCAATAACAAAAAATAGTATTTTATTATGTAATCATATCTAAGTGTTTGATTTTGTATACGTTTAGTGTTGAGTATGTTTAAGTGTTATGTATTTTATTCATGTATCGATTGCTACACCTGAAAAGTTGACAGTGTTTGGAGAAACAGCTTTGTTGAAACCATTATTAAAGCTGAATCACAACGACTAGATTTGTTTTTTAAACAGACAAATATACAATAAAAAATGGTCATTATATGTTAAATATAATAATTTTGGTATCAATTAAAATTTTATTCTACATTACATTTGAAGATAATCTGAAGCTAAATTGCTGCCAAGAAATTTCGTCTGATACAATATGCTGATACAACTTTGTATTTATAATAGCAGCAGCAGACTTCTTGTACTAATTAAGTTGGATGTATCAATAATTGCTTAACAGGATTGCATTATGATTGTTTTATCGAACACATAGGTAATTATAGTACAATGTCTTTTTTAAAATATAATCATACAATATCCTTAGGATTAAAATTTGTACGTGTTTATAAATGGCTAATACTGTATTTGTGCTATGTGTGACAAGTTTTCCAAACTTTAATTTAATCTAAAACTTTTATTGCTTACCCGCTCAAAGTAAGATGCATTATTAAAGCGTATGCATCTGAATGGCATGATGTTATTTACTGATTTAGATATAATAGTTATCAAAAATAACGCAAGCCCATTGATATCACTTGTAAGTAGAGGAAGACGCACAGTCATTCTATGTTGTTAACGCGGACGGCAATCCAAAGTCTGTCCACAACCACGCAATTTTTTAAATTAAATCAACCTATTGGCGCACTGTTGTATAGCTCATAACTTTACTATTCTTTGTTAATGTTATGAAATTTAGAACATAGATTTAGGACCATCATATAATTTTATTTATTGAATTTGAAAGATTTACATTTAAAAGTTACAGGAGTTCCAAAAGTGCAAATTTAACTACTTACACTCACGCCAATTCTATGAACCACTTTTCGTGGATGTGTAATTTTTTGGCGGGTGTTGGTGAGCGAAGCGAACGTTGGAGACCCTTAGTAAACAATATTGATTGTTTTATATGGTTCACATTAATTGATTTTGGAAACAATTATTACTTCCCTCTACTTTTGACTTAAGTAAAAATATACACCAAAGATTACAGGACAGTAAAGTGTCTAACATTGTGTAATACTAATTATTTACCTTAGGTCCGTCTTGTGACTCCTTGTCGTTTAATTTAAGACGACAAGTTTCGGAGCCGTAACTCCATCTCGTCGAACATTAAAAACATTAAAATTTTACATACACACACATCTACACACACACTAACACACAAGTCACAGTTCGTCACACAAATAAAATGTGACTTGTGTGTTAGTGTGTGTGTAGATGTGTGTGTATATAAAATTTTAATGTTTTTCATGTTCGACGAACTCGCCAGAGGGATGAACAGATGATGGAGTTACGGCTCCGAAACATGTCGTCTTAAATTGAACGACAAGGAGTCACAAGACGGACCTAAGGTAAATAATTAGTATTAATTATCTGTGACTCGGACCAAAATCATGCAATAAAATTGTTTACAAAAACCTACCCTTCAAATATTTTAGATAAATATCGTTTTACGTCAATTTCTTATACTTGTTTCGAAGCAAGTTTTGTTTGGTAAATGTAATAAAGTTAAACAACACTTTCCATGATTGTCTTTAATAAGAACACTATATCTACAATAACGCTTATTTTCGTAATATCTGATAGAACTACAAACACGGGTTACAGATGTCAAGTAGATGCATGTTGATAACAATACCTAGCATTAATACGATCATGATGGCATTACAGACGCAGCTATGCATATTATCAAGATAAATTTACTCTAGGGAACATATATCATTGTCGACTACAAATGTGTGTGTAATGTTTGTTGGCAATGTTGAATTTAACTGTATTATATTGCTGATACTTTGAAAGAAACCATAGAAATTATTTATATCGGTAATATAGATAAATTACTAACATTATTATATTATCAGTGTCTTTTATTGTTATTGCAGTTTTCAATAATTTAAAGTTTTCAGTTTAGGGATATCTTAAAAATTCTTTAGAGTTAGATTCCGAAATGTAATTTTACATAGGATTGAACTTAAATTTAGAAAATGTATTTATTTATCCCATTTGATACACAATTAAAATATCAAAAAATACAAACTTAGTTTATACGCTTAATAATAAAATAAACAACTATTCAGAGGACAAAATATTATACATATAAATCATAATTCCGTTGGAAAATAAATTATAAATTCCGATAGATAAAAGAAACCCAAAACTAATAATTAAATAAAAACTACTTCCTGCTGTAGCAGAAGGATTTGGAATGGACTACATTTAAGGATAAGAAGAAAATGAATGTAAAAGTTATAACTTGCTTTTCATTTGTTTTATTTCTTTAGTAATAGAATACAGAAATTCTTAAAGTTTCCAAGTACAAAATAAAATTTTATTAATTTAGCAGATTATGGATTATGCGATATAATTTCTTTTGATTGCTATTGTTTCACTTAGATGTACATGCAATTAAGGTTATCAATATTAATATGCATCTTCCATCAACGGAAAAATTCCATTAACCGTCTTCCATGTTCTTTTAATCATAAATTTGTGATCTTCATCTTCTGAAAAATCAGTTATAATGTACGTTGTGATCGTATAATTTAATTAAACGTAGCTTTTATGCATAACATCAACTAAAACCAGAAAAAATCTTTTAAGGTTCTTAGTGTTTCGTAAATTATTTTTAAGTAATCTATATATATATAAGCGAAATACCACTCACTCACTCACTCATCACGATTTCTCAAAAACTACCGAACGGATTGAAATGAAATTTGGTATGTAGCTTCCTCTAGGGCCATAGGTGCTCAATAAGAAAGGGTTTGAAAAAATTGGAAATTTTAAAGGGGGGGATCAAAGTTATTAAAAAACGATTTCTTCAAAACTACGGAACGCATTGGAATTAAATTTGTTATATAGCTTCCTCTAGGGCCATAGGTGCTTACTAAGAATGGGTATGAACAAATTCAAAATTTTAGGGGGGTTTTGGGGTGGAACAAAATTATTGAATCACGATTTCTTCAAAACTACCGAACGGATTGGAATGAAATTTGGTATGTAGCTTCCTCTAGGGTCATAAGTGTTCACTAAAAAAGAGTTTTAAAAAATTGGAAATTTTAGGGGGATTTGGGGGGTAAAAATTACTAAATCACGATTTCTTCAAAACTACCGAACGGATTGGAATGAATTTTGGTATGTAGCTTCCTCTAGGGCCATAGGTGCTCACTAAGAAAGGTATGAACAATTTCGAAATTTTAGGAGGGGTTTGGGGGGATCAAAGTTACTAAAATCATAATTTCAGATCTTTTATTATTATGAAAATAGCGCTTTTATTATTTAAGATCTATATATATAAAAGCCAAATACCACTCACTGACTGAATACTTAAAAAGAATACAATTACGTTAAAAAGATTGAAAATACCAACCACCACGGGCAACGCAGTACGGGTCAGCTAGTACTAATATAAGCGTTTATCCTCGTATTACAATGAATATAATCAGTTTACCTACATCATAAACCAATATCGAGTAGGTAACAAAACGCAGAGGGAAATTTTAAAGTCACCAACAAAATCTGGCTTTAATGCAAAATGTAGATAGTATAACTTTTCGTGTGAAATGCTTAACAGAATTAATTATGTACAGTTTTGAATTTATTTAAAGAGTTGATAGTTTTAGCAGTGAAACAGATAATTTATTAGTTGTTGAAATATTTATTTAATGTGCGAGATTTTACACTCTGTTTAGGAAGTAAATAAATTGCACCTTTTCTTTTCAATCCAGCAATTGTTTTTTTTGCTGAGGTATCTTATATAATCCAATACTAATCAAATACGTACAAGGATATCTTATGAGTTAGAATGTTACAAATATTCAAGCTTCGGTATATTAATTACTCGTGTTAATTCAATTAGCTTTTCATAATTTCATTATTTTATCACGTCAGGAGCAGTTTTTATATTTTATTATATATCACTAATTTTATTAAATAATGTTCTTCGATGTAATTTAATGGCTATTTATTAAACACAGTGTAACATAATATATTACGTACAATTTTTGTAAAACAATTATTTCAATTTTGTGTTGATAAAGATAAAGCAGGGTTTTATATTTAAATTTAATACATTGGAATTGTGTTGCTTTCACAGCTGTCATATTATATTGGCGAAAATGTGGAGGATGGTTCACACCGAGTTGGAACTTGTAACTACAGAGTCATAACTGGTGTAACTTTCTCCGAATGTATAAACGTAATTGGCCATAAGCACTTTTAGCTACCAATTTGCCTCCTGCATCGAAAGAAAATTACGTTTTAATTGAGTAACATCAATTAGTTGAGCGGGCTCATTACCTGCGTCCTAATTAGCTAGAGGTTGTAGTAAAGTAGTATGAAAGTGTGCCTAGTCAATCAAAAACAAATGTTTGAAACCAACGCTATTTTCATTTGTTTTAAAATGATTTGAAGTTATTAGTAATAATTTTATGAAACTTTATTACTTTTAATGTTTTTTGATGCGTCTCTTTATTAAATTATAAATACACATTTCAAAGTTGTACTTATTAATATACAATTAATTAAGATACGTTAATGTTTCTCTGAATATGTGTACAATAAAAGAACGAACTATCTCAACTTGAAGTAATGTAAATGCATAGTTTATAACGTGTGACCTTTGCTACATTTGCAGGAGACTGTTTTTGATTTGGTAATATATTTTTTTTAATTTGTCAGCTTTGTTAGATAGGTGACTCACTTATGCTGTAATCGTTATCTTGCTCGGAAACGTGATTGCCCTGGTGACTGACCCCTAACACTGCTAAAACTTCACGTATATATTTAAACTAGCTGGCCCGATCCGTCTTTGCACGGATAAACAAATAAAATTGAAATGTATAATAACAACAACAAAATATTAATAAATACATTACACTATGTTTTTCTTATGGGGATTTTTAGTAAATTTGACCCCCCCCAAGCCCCCCTAAAATTTCGATTTTTTTTTAAAACGTTTCTTATCGAGCACCTAGGGCCCTAGCCATATACCAAATTTCATTCCAATCCGTTTGGTGGTTTAAAAAAAATAAATTTTACCCCCTTAAACCCCCCTAAAATTTGGAATTTTTTAAATATTTTTTTAGCGAGCACCTAGGGCCCTAGAGGAAGGTACATACCAAATTTCATTCCAATACGTTCTGTGGTTTTTGAGATTTCGTGATGAGTCAGTGAGTGGTATTTGGATTTTACTTATACAGATAAAATAAAATTGTATCTATATAAAATCAAAAATAAATAATAATAAGTGAAAAGGCTCTGAAAATAATTTTGTGTTGGTGCTTCACGTTATTAAAATAATAAATCTTGCATAACGTTAAACCTTCATCTCAAATAGATTGATCAATTGCAAATTAAGGGGGTCTACTGAATCTATAGATTTGTAAAAAAGTTTGTTGGTACCTTATTGAATACATAACCTAATGTGTTACACAAGTCACCGTCGTTGTAATCTCATCACTTCTCAGTTTAAATACTTAATGGTTTCTAGTAATAGTGAATAGATTCTAGTTTAAACCAATAATAATAACAGTAACTTTTATAGAAAAGATGCAATTTATGTAAACAAATTATGCATTCAAATTCAAGAGCAAATGTTGGAATTTACTTAGTATAAGTAAACAATGTTTAAGGCAAGTATACTTTTGTAAATGTATGTCCATGCCGAAAGATTTAGGTCTGTTTTACTTTCTCACTATACTATAGTATAGAGAAAGTATAGTGATCGAAAAAAAAAATCGATGTTGAGATTTTTGTGGAAATATCCGTTTTGGGACCCCCTGAGTCCAAAAAAGTGGTTTTTACAAAATGTCTGTCTGTATGTATGTCTGTATGTCTGTATGTCTGTATGTCTGTATGTAGACAAAGCTAGAGAGAAAACTATTCGATCGATTTCAACTAAATTTGCACCAGACATGTCCAGTACGCCTGTATAGATGCACGAAAAAGAGTTTTGAACAATTTTGAAAAACAACCCCCTTTTTGGCAAAAAAACCCCCAAAAAATCAGTTATTATTTTTTTATAAAAAAACGGCTCTAACGATTTTGATAAAATTTGGCTAATTTGTAGCCTTCAATGTGCCCTACCATATACAAAAACCCGCATCTTTCTAAAAATTCTCGTTTAGCTAATAATAATAATAATAACTGATTTTTGGGGGTTTTTTGGCCATAAAGGGGGTTATTTTTCAAAATTTTTCAAAACCTTTTTACGTGCATCTATAAAGACCTAATTGACGTGCTTGGTGCAAATTTGTTCGAAATCTATCGAATAGTTTTCTCTCTAGCTAATAATAATAATATTTATTAGTTAATCGCCTACTTTAATAAAAGTATACAAAGCTAGAGAGAAAACTATTCGATCGATTTCAACCAAATTTGCACCAGACATGTCCAGTACA
>JAGFPH010002056.1:11722-90277 GCA_018207615.1 Philaenus spumarius | reverse complement strand
TTTTGAAAAACAACCCCCTTTTTAGCCAAAAAACTCCCAAAAAATCAGTTATTATTTTTTTATAAAAAAACGGCTCTAACGATTCAACTAAAATTTGGCTTATTTGTAGCCTTTAATGTGCCCTACCATATACAGAAACCCGCATCTTTCTAAAAATTCTCGTTTAGCTAATAATAATAATAATAATAACTGATTTTTGGGGTTTTTTTGGCCATAAAGGGGGTTGTTTTTCAAAAAATTTCAAAACCTTTTTACGTGCATCTATAAAGTCCTAATTGACGTGTTTGGTGCAAATTTGTTCGAAATCGATCGAATAGTTTTCTCTCTAGATAATAATAATAATATTTATTAGTTAATCTCCAACTTTAATAAAAAAAACTCTTCTACCCCACCCTACAAGTCACTGTGAATCTGTTTAGTAATTTAAATATGTTTGTGAGAAAGTATGTGCCAGTTCCTGGTACCGTTTATTTAAATAGAACTAAACAAAATTATTATTGTTTCTTTGTGATTTTTTTTTTTTGAAACTTTAAATTAGAGTTTCGAGACTAAGGTATATTTAATAATTATTTATTTGGGATAAAGGTATATAATGCAAGTAATGTTTAATGATTAACATTTCAACATTAAAAGTAATCTGGTAAGATTTAAATTAATAAAATTGTTTCACTTTATTACTTACAATATTATCTTTTTACTACTAGGTACAAAAAGTTTCGCTCAAAACGTAAATAAATGAATGAATGAAATCTCGCGTATGTGCCTTACCATTAAACAAAAATTAAGTTTTCTTCGACTTAATCTACGTTTCACAATTAGTGATACATACATGAAGAGAAAATCCTCATACACACAAGTTGTGAGAAAATTCTCAGAAATATGAGAAAATAAATATCGGCTATACAAATTACTAACTAGACGCAAACAATAGAAATTGCAGTTGCCTTTTTATTCACGTAAATAAGGGAGTATTATATAAGTGCTACATTTATAGTCTCTAGACTTTAAGCAAATGTACAAATTATTATTTAATTTTAAAAGTAGTTTTAGCATTCACCATTTAGACATTAAAAATTTTAACTCTTTCCTATCTACGTGAATTTTATTCTCTTAGATCTTAGATGGTAATGACAGAAACTTGTTGGATTTAATTATTCTATGAAACATTTAGGAAATAATTTTGTGCCGAATTTTGGCTGTCTAGTTCCATGGTAAGTAGATATATTTATTGTTTTACGATTTGGTACTCCCATTTCCGTGCAGTAACTCAAAAATCTAATTCCTTAGGCTCTAATTTCTTATGTGTCGCATATTAAATAAGTGTGCCAAATTTACTGTTGATCGTTTTCAAGTTATTAAACAATTATAACTCTTGAAATATAAATTAATTACTGTAATTTGCATGGCTTTACTTCCTTCTTACGCTGATTAATCATTATGCCTCATTTGATGACTATGTGTTTAGATTAACCTGGGCGTGCATAACCAACACACTTACAAGTCGGAACATACATAACCACAGACTTTGCTTCTTTAACATGTTCACTGCTAAGAACGCACATGAGAGTTTGACACTGAACCCTAAGAGAAGCGGCCGCCGCACAGTGCATTGCACGCCAACCTCCGTATTGGGAGTATTTTCAATACACAATGGATTGCGTGCTTCGAACGCCAACCCCCGTATTGGGAATATTTTCAATAAACAGTGCAATACGTGCTTACCACACCGACCCCAGTATTGGAAGTATCTACAATACACAGTGCATTGCGTGCTTCGCACGCCAGCCCCCTATTGGGAGAATTTTAAGGTAATTTTAAGCCAATGTGCTATGGACGCACATGTGCGTTCGCTTTAAAATGTTAGTGATCATTACGTAGAAAAGTTAAAAAATAAAGTAATTTCTACTCATTTAGGCTATAAATATAGAAAATAATAAGTCAGCTTCTAGCACAGGAAATACGAAATTTGCGTAGCAGTGAACGTGTTAAATAAATATATATTAAACAGATTAAATCAATACTTATTTGCCCATAGTTTCTGCATGATTCCTTTTTTTTTTATAATTTGGTATTTTTCCCTATCTTCTAATAGGAGATTTTGTAAGCAATGAGTTAGTGATTAAATGGAAGTTATCATATATTTATTTATGGTTGAACTAAATTCAAAATTACCCTAAAGTATGGTTGATAATAACAAGTGAAATAATAATTTAACCTATAAGAACTGAAAAAGATTAAACTAATTGTACAGTGTTCTTTAAAATATGTAACTCATTTAATATTATTTCCGTACTGTCTAACTATAACATATTTCTCCTAAATATTTAACAAAATTCTTTTTCGTTTTGTAAAGTAAATCAATATGAGGAACTTAAGTTCACGTTTTTTATAACTTGGATTAAAGCGCTTTGAATATTTTGGAGACAACTAATCTTGGAATTATAATAAACGGCCTATTTTATGCTAAAAGAAATAAAATAAAAAAATTGTCTTAATGGATACCCTAGAACCTATTTTGAAATCAAAAACTTTCCCCATAGGCCAGTCGGTAGAGGTAATTTTAGACCAAAAGATCCAGTAATTTACAATACGGCTAATTTTTTTTTATAAGTACATTAAAGTATGTAGATTAACAATAAAAAGTTTACCAGTCTATCGATTTATCAAAGTCGAAAAAAAATCGATTAACATTTTGTTTTTCGATTATCCTTAATATTTCTAGCTGGGATGAAGATAAAGAAAAATGAAAAAATACCACCGTGTAGGGGAGGTATTTTTCAATAAATAAATGGTACCAGGAACTGGCACATACTTTCTCACAAACATATTTAAATTACTAAACAGATTCACAGTGACTTGTAGGGTGGGGTAGAAGAGTTTTTTTTATTAAAGTTGGAGATTAACTAATAAATATTATTATTATTATCTAGAGAGAAAACTATTCGATCGATTTCGAACAAATTTGCACCAAACACGTCAATTAGGACTTTATAGATGCACGTAAAAAGGTTTTGAAATTTTTTGAAAAACAACCCCCTTTATGGCCAAAAAAACCCCAAAAATCAGTTATTATTATTATTATTATTAGCTAAACGAGAATTTTTAGAAAGATGCGGGTTTTTGCATATATTAGGGCACATTAAAGGCTACAAATAAGCCAAATTTTATCAAAATCGTTAGAGCCGTTTATTTATAAAAAAATTATAATTGATTTTTGGGGGTTGTTTGGCCAAAAAGGGGGTTGTTTTTCAAAAATTTTCAAAACCCTTTTTCGTGCATCTATACAAGCCTACTGGACATGTCTGGTGCAAATTTGGTTAAAATCGATCAAATAGTTTTCTCTCTAGCTTTGTATACTTTTATTAAAGTTGGAGATTGACTAATGAATATTATTATTATTATCTAGAGAGAAAACTATTCGATCGATTTCGAACAAATTTGCACCAAACACGTCAATTAGGTCTTTATAGATGCACGTAAAAAGGTTTTTAAAATTTTTTTAAAACAACCCCCTTTATGGCCAAAAACCCCCAAAAATCAGTTATTATTATTATTATTAGCTAAACGAGAATGTTTAGAAAGATGCGGGTTTTTGCATATGGTACATTAAAGGCTACAAATAAGCCAAATTTGATCAAAATCGTTAGAGCCATTTTTTTAATAAAAAAATAATAACAGATTTTTTGGAGGTTTTTTGGCCAAAAAGGGGGTTGTTTTTCAAAAATTTTCAAAAACCTTTTTCTTGCATCTATACAGGCCTACTTGACATGTCTGGTGCAAATTTGGTTGAAACCGATCGAATAGTTTTCTCTCTAGCTTTGTATACATACAGACATACATACATACATACAGACATTTTGTAGAAACCACTTTTTTGTACTCAGGGGGTCCCAAAACGGATATTTCCACAAAACTCTCAACATCGATTTTTTTTTGCGATCAGTATACTTTCTCTATACTATAGTATAGTGAGAAAGTAAAAAGGTCATATTATGTATTTATTTCGTCCGAGCAATGGTTTGTCTGGAAAAAATTCAATAATGCAGGTATGTATTTTGCAGCAGGGGAAATCGCTAAAAGGGGCAAATCTCATTCATATATGAAGCGTTGGCTCCTACTAAATTGGCTGAATTTTAATATATCAAATTGAATCTTGACATATGAGTTAAAATATATATTTTAAACCAATACAGTTACACTTTAATTCGAGTTCTGGTTATCTAAATATATGACACGACGTGCTTTATAATAATTAAAATTTCAGTAAACTAAAGCTAAATTAAGTGACATAAATCATTAATTTAAAATACATTTTCATTGCTTTATCAAAATTGGAGACATCAACGGCATCAGACGGACTAGCGAGTCGTCCTTTAAATAACATGGGTTTTATTTTAATGTGGATCGAATAACAGCAAATTATTTTAATATCATAATATTTAATCGAGCTTGGCTGTAGAATTTGTTTTGATAATGATAGTACTTTTCTTCTCCTACGATAATAGCTCACTTAACGTTCGGCGAGCTACTTTTCCATCAAATCGATTATCGATAGTACCGAACCTAGAAAAAGAAGTTGACTAATGGTCTTGAAAATTGGAATGATTTGAATGCAATCGAAGACTTGTCCATCACAGTCTCATTTGCATTTTATTAGCGAATTTCCATAGGAAAAATGAGCTATTGCAGTGGCCCTTATGGTAATACCCAAGGTCGGGAGTATCAAATGCGCACCGACCATGATCCGCAGAACACGTTTTGGGAAGTCATTACAAATCATATATATATTTTAAGTCTGATTTGGTTCAAATTTGGTACACAAGTTGTTTGTCTACGTCGCTCTGAGAAGTTCGTTAGCCAAAAAAATCCAACAATCGGAAGCACTTTTTTTGACCGGAAGTAACTATTTTTTTAGATTTTTCCTACGAGAATTAATTTGTTTTTGAGTTTTTTCTACAGATATAAATGTAGGATGTTATTCTGAACATTTTTTTTACGCGACCTTATAGCCCGCTAGGTTCTCCCAAAATCGATCAAAAAGTAAAATAGCACGCAATCCATTGTGTATTGAAGATACTCCCAATACGCGGAATGGCATGCGAAGCACGCAATGCTTTGTGTATTGAAGATACTCCCAATATGCGGAATGGCGTGCGAACCATTTTGCAGCTACTCAGCACCGTCGTGAATAGACCTATTTCCCAAATTGTCGGTTGAAACCCTAAAACATAGGCCTATAAACTTAATTTTGTAAATTTGCTCAACTCACGTCAGCAATTCAGCTGCGTGGTCGAATTATTTTAATAACAACGGTTTAGTAAGAGGTTTTACTAAATTGTTATTAGTTTTTAATATTTAGAAGGTTGGTAGTGTAGTCTGTAAATTGGTTAAAACCTAAAATGAACTAAAACGCAAAAAAAGGAAAAATATCACCCATTTCTAACATAATCTGCTTGTGCCAAAATAAAGTCTATAGATAACAATCTCATATATTTTAGTGAATATATTTGTGCACAAATATTTGCATGCATAAAGTATTTCAAGAAAGTGAACCAGAAAGAAAAAGAGAGACTATTGTTATAATTTAAAAAATATTTCCGTCATCTATACAAACTGAAAGTTAAAATAAATTGATTACGATTCATAATTTGCATCACAGATTATTTAGGTCCACAAAACCCATAAACCTGGATTAAAAATCTCATTATCAAAGTTAACTGAATTAAAAGGACTAATTAAACATGTATTATTTAGGAAAAGGTACTGGTCAGAGTCTATTAATGGTAGTATTGTCCGAAAAAATACGATCTCAAAATTTTTATTGTATTCAAGAAAGTTCAAATTAAAAAAGTAACCATGGTTTGGTACAATACTATTTTTTTCTAAAAATTTCTCATAGAAATATGGATTTCCAGTTACTAAAAGCAAAATATAGTACGTCAGTTTAGTTTCTATTTTTTTTTTAACCAGATTTCACCTTCGTTACTAGAAGTTTGTTTCCTGAAACAATTTGCTTACGACAGCTAGTATTAAACAATAACAATTACTATGTGATTTGTTTTATTCAGTGTACTGTTTTTATCCAAAGATAATGTATATTGAATATGACCAGATGATTAAAATTATATTACCAAACCGAGACGGAAAAGTTAAAACAAGGCTGTATATGTGGAAAACTTTCCTTTCTGTAAATTTAATATCATCAGCAATTTGGTTTACACATTATCGTAACTAATTTGGTAAAGTGTTAAGAGTTTTAATTAGTAATAAATTGCTTACCCGCGTAAACTTCATTGGTTATAAGCAGTTGAGCCGCCAAATTAACTTCTCCCTCGAAACCCAGTTAGGTTTTAATTAAGTAATTTCCATTAGTTCAAGGTGCTCATTACGTGTCTGCCTAATTATACAGCCCCCGGATAGGGTTTGGATTAACGTATCATGGGAATAAAGTTCCAGACAGAAAGTATTTAAAACAAAGTTTACATTCATTCATTTTTAAAAACTTTATTTAAAATTAGGTCATTTAAATTTGAAGAAATAAAATATGAGTTTAAAATTTGAGATTGTGCCACACTATTCAGCTACTAAATTGTAATAGTTTGTTTTCGAAAAATCTTGCAAATATAATATCCTTATTACATGTTTCTTTGTTAAAGTTTTAATAATGTAATAGGAAAAGTTTCTTTGGTAAAGTTTTACAAATAATAACTATCAAAATTCTACAAGGTGTAGCTTGACATCACACCTTTATTTATGTCTATGACGTCTTTACATATGATTTGAATTTTAAACAGTCAACATTAACATCGATAGTCTTCTGTAGTTATCAGAGTGCTTTTAATAATCTTAAAATGTATTACATTATTTATTTGTGATTTAAAACCGAATGTAATATAGTACTAGTAAATCCCCGTGAAAAATCACAGACAAATTAATTTTATACACATAAGAAATACATCATATCATATAAGACATATTTCTCAACAAACGTGAAATATCATGAGTTTTCCTGTAAAGAAAGTGGAATATGCAAATGCTTAGAAATTTAACAGGTAGACAGCATTAAATATTTGGGATTATACATGGATTCCAGACTCTCCTGGAAAGCTCATATTGAGAATACAATATTAAAATTTATTAAATATGTTAGGTTTTTTTATATGTTAAGATCGGTGTCAAAATTGAAATTGTTAAAGTCAATATACCATGCTTTGATTGGCTCAAAGCTGGAATATGGTATTGAAGTTTGGGGAGGGGCAGTACATTAAAACCAATTATTGTGCTTCAGAAACATTTTATTCGAATTATGGAAAACAGAACTTAATTGGAGCATACTGGTCCATTATTCAAAATTCTTAACATTTTACCCTTTAGAAATGTATATATATTTAAAGTATTACGATTATTCTTTAGTAGAAGTGGAGGGAATTATACAACAGATGCTAGAGGGAGGACTTTACGGAATAATTTAAACGTAGTTTTTCCTAAACCAAATATAACTATTTTTAAGAAATTTTATTTATATCTTGCCCCAAAATGTTTTAATCTGATGCCTATACAAATTAAACTTTGTAGAAATAAATTTGAGTTCCACAGCCTTTTAAAACACTATTTATTAGAACAGGACCAGGTCGATATGTTCTTCACCAGTACGCAGTGAGGGTGGATAGACTTTCAGTAACTGTTCGTCAAGTGTTTGTGATTATTCTTGAGGGCTCTCTTCTTTCACCGGGATTATGAATAGTAGAAGTGTTTGTGAGTGTGTGTGTGGGGGGGAGGGGGGTGTGAGAGAGAGTATATTTGTGTGATTGAAGTTGGAAGGTATTTGTTATTGTTATTGTTATTGTTGTTGTTGCGTTTTGTTTTTGTGGTGAACTTTTGGTTCCGAAAGAGGTGTTTTTTTAGAAACAGATGCAAAGTTAATGCAGGATTGTTTTCTTAATTGTATTTATTTTTTGTGTTTGTGGATTTATTATTGTGTTTGTTACTTACTGTTACTTTTATTACTTACTGTTGTTATTAAGTAAATGCCAAATCTTAGTATTCTAAATGTGTTTATGTTAGTGTAGTGTACAGTTGAACTGGCCGGTCAAGGCGTTTTTGTTTCTTTCCCATCGAGTTGTTTATATGTTTAATTGTATAAATATTTTCATCCCAAACAGGTTATAACCTCGGGATGATTTGACCCTTTAGTAATTCCTATTTTTGTTGTTATAAATTTATATTTTATATGTATTATATTTTGTGCTGTGAATAGTTGTTTATTTATTACTAAGCGTATATTTTAAGTTTAAAATTTTATTATGTAAATTATGTATAAGAGAAGGGTCAAATAAATTCATTTCATTATTTCATTTCATCATTCAATGTATTCAAAAAAACAACACACTTTATCTAGGCCTACCTAACTATGCAGACGGGGATTTTTAACTCGGTAAATGTGTACAATTATAAGGACTATAAAACTGTGGGAACATTTGTTAAGATTTTGTGTATAGGTATATTATTATTTATATTTAAAGAAAGATAAAAATATTATCTTTGAATTGAATTTCATTTCATATTGATAGATCAAATGATTTAAAAGTTATTATTATTATAGGCTATATTATTTATTGAAGTTGTAAGCATAACCCCAAAGTATAATCTACGCTAGGTTTTGTTTGTGTATTACAAATAAATGATTTCTGAAAACTGCTGTTATATTATTAAGTTCAACGAATATGCATTTCTTTTTTAAATGTTACTCCACGTACACTCGCTTTTATAGGAGTTGATTTCTAAAAAAAAAATTATATATAATGTTTTATAAATTTAAAGTTACTGCAAATAAGTTTGTTTTTGTGTTCTTGATACGTAAACTAATTTAATTCCTAAAAACACTATCTGACTTACGAATTGTGTCTTCCTCAATATTTCATCAGTAAGTCGCAACTAAAACTAACAATAATTGTCCTACATCTTGCTATTCAATTTATAAGCTATCAAATCCGCAGAATTAAAAAAGTCAAATTGTTACTGCATCGTAACACTGACCTACTTATTTACCCAGATTACAGACGTTCTTTCCTTTTTATAATTTTATAATATTTAAGATTCCTTGTGATAGTGAAATATTTTTAAAAGTCAGCTACAATGATTAAAGTTAGAATAATATAATACTACAAGCTAGTGTTCTATATGAATCCACGTAACTAAGGTAATTTCCTGTTATATTTTTCTGGCTTTGAGCTGTATGTTGTGAGATTTTATTAAATTTTATTTCAGTTCGAAAAGGTAGACGTTCCTTAAAGTGTTTTTTAAGAGATAAAGTTCTTTTAACACACTATGTTTAAGTTTGGATTTACATTATTATATGAAAAATAAATGTATGGGAATATTTAAAATATTTTATTAATTTATTTATGTCTACGAGCGTATTAGCTACTTTTATAATAATGGAAATATAAATATCATGCACTTATTTCAAATCTATTTATATTTGAATACATTTGTAAAAATGGGGTATTCGAATAAAAATCGTGGAATACATAAAGTGTACTATTACTTTGCTATTTCTGGAAATATATTTCAATAGATCAAGTTTAGACAATAACAAAATGAAAATATGAATTGTATTCACAGATCACGTTGCAAAAAGATTTGTTGGATTCCGTAGCAATCCAACAAAAGTTGTTTGCAATGTGATTAATCTCAGGTACTTGAGTAATTGGATAAATGCTCATTCAACCTCGGTTCTCGCATTTTCACTTCTGCTACTTTTATTGTTGATTTTAATATATTTAACCCTTTCTCTGATAAATGTATCAAAAATAGCAGAGATGAACTTAAAACAATTTACAGGTATACAATACATTTACAGAAAGAGGTTTTTAAAAAGGCTTTCAATATGTATAATTAAGTTTTTGATCTTCTTTGGCGTAATTGAATTAGTTGAATAAATAATATATTTGGCTAAACTATTCGGATTTCATAAAAACATGTACAGATAAATAACACACTGCGTTTGTCTATCACGCTTTTCATAAAATAAACATTTCCATCTTTCCTCTAAAACTTAAATTCTGACAACTAAGGTAGTTGAAGGCATTGTTTATGATACAAGCATAGTTTTACGATTGTACTAAAGGAAGTAGAAACTATAAATGCTATAAACATAAATGTATAACAGCTTGATAAAACAGACTTTATGCTATAAAAGTCATTTTGAACGATGGCTTTGCATGTCACTAACCATAAAAAGAAATATAAAGCAGTTTAAATATATATATATATATATATATTTATTGCTTTGATTACTTGATAAAAGAACCGAAAACAAAGATAGGACTAATGTCTAGTTATAAATAAGCAATCTGAAAAAATATTATTTTATGTGTATTGTTATTTAAATATAATATTGAACTTACAATTATTTGGTCACTATATTTTTCCTAAATAAATGTAACAAAATTCAAGAAAGTGTTTATATACATTTCATTTCTATCTGCAAATTAAAAATCATCAACAATGTGACCATTGCTTTAAGAGCTAATTGGGTACTGTGGATTAGTGTGGAATGCCGATGTTTTAGCTCGACTGTTCGGCATTTCGTCTCTGTCTTGTGTCTGTGTGTCTGTCTGTCTCACGATTACGGCCAAACACTTTTACCGATTTTGATGATATTTTGCATGAATGTCCCTGGTTCCTAGGCCGAGCCATGTATATATACGGGTTTTTTCCATTTTTCATTGTTAAACCCTTAAATAAAATAAAAGTGGAGGCCGGACCGTTTACCTCAGTGTAAGCTTTTTTCCAAAGCCAGTTTGTGGCTTAACCGTAAGTCGAATTTTAAAACTAACAACATTTTGGGAATAGTAAATTTGATTTTGAACAAAATTGTGTTCTTAATTGTTTCCCGTATCTCTAACCGTAAGCTTACAAAATGGCCGTAAACTTTAAATTTGTTAAAAATCGTCCAAGGTTTTGTATTTCAACCATGTTTTTATATGCTTATTCTAAACCAATTCAAAATAGTTTAATAGCTTTTTTGTAGATAAAGGTTTAAAGACTGCATATATGCCTGTAAAAAAATGATTGAAGGAAAATTAACAAAGTTATTAGCTGAAGAAATAAACATGTTTAGTAACAAAAGGAAAAAGTTCAACTTTAGGCATACATAAAAAGTAGTAAAAAGGTTTTGTAATTTTTGTAATAAATGTAAAAAAGTTTCGTAATTTAGTTCTAAATAGAACTGTAAACAAATAATAATCATTTTCAAATCTCTTATTTTGAAAACACCAGTTTTTATGTTCGTACTACAAGACTGCTAACAAAACTAGTCCTATTTTGAATAGTAATTTAAAAATACTATATCCTCTGCCAAAAATGTCATCTTATTATAAGAAAGTGTAGAGAATAAATCAAAGAATTGAACTATTTACTTGTAAATTATTATTCCATAAAAGTATTTGGCTTAGCTTTACTTGAATTATAAAATGAGATGAAACAAATGAAACCTCGCGGCGATATAGGACATACAAAAAATCACCGTTAGACAGCGTGGGAAGTGTTGGTACATGGGTTGAGATCACTATCAGGACGCTTAACATCATTTGTTTTCATTATTTCTAATATTGTTATATGATATGGAACTGTAAAAACATTGTTAAGTTTTAGTTATTTAAGTATGCCATTTAATTCTTTGTTTTCCCTCAGTAACGCGATATTTTTAGCTATCTTACGCATTATTAACCTAAATAAAACGAAATGCTCCCTAAAAGAAAACCTTTAGCATTTAAAGCTCAAGGAAAGAAAAGAAACGAGAACTAGAAACCCTGGAATCGAGGGAATTGCAAAATAATGTTTCACTGGCTAAACCTTCTGCTTACTTCCTTACTGGCACACTATTTTAAACCTAAGCTCGAAACCACATTTGTTATTGTAACGAGCGAGGTCTACAGTTCACAGAACTACTAGTATATATATATATATATATATATATATATGGGGGAATGCGTTAAGCACCATCAGGAGATAAGCCTCCCGGTTCATAACTCCTAGTTCATCCGCTTTACCCACTAAACCTAACCTTTTTGTTCTAGGCTTAAACCTACGCCGGAACCGCATATCCGCATTACTCCAGCATGGAGCCACTGTTCGCCATCTTAAGGCTCCTTCTTGTATATAGCATTGGGCCATTAGTATTTCCTCTTCCAAATTCTTTTGTCTGAGCAATGTTTAAATGAAGATTTCCACTTTCTTCCATTGTTCCTTGTCCAGCAGCATAATCTCGATGATGTTTTCAGGGTTTATGGGTCCTCCTTCTGTCTCGATTAGCTGAATTTCGAGCCCATATCGAGCCTTCTGTCTCTTTGCAGCCCATATTTCACATTCAAATACAGTATTGTGTGTTTCCCGTATTCTAGGGTGGAGTCTCCATACATACATTCATTACTACTTTGATATACACGATGAGTTTCTACTGACACCATTAACTTCGCCAGTGTGTTCTACTCACTAAATGGAATAAAAAAGTTTATATAGACCCATGTCCGATTCTCAACCGTTTGGCTGTAGTCGCGTATTTTGTGTTTTTTCAAAATCATGCTATTTTGCCTCACTATTTGTTTGATAAAAATAAAACTAACCAACGTACCGAATTGCAATGAAAACCATTAGAAAAAGGGTTAAAATTGCTATAAAACCAAGGTTTTTTGTAATGATACGTCAACAATAATGCCTTTCAAAATTGGATATAAAATAAGAAGTTGGGTAAGTAAATGTTTTAGGTTACATTTCAAGACCCTTTTTTACTACTTAAATGAAACGTAAGGCAATATCAAATTAAATTTAAAACTTCCTCATTTATTAACCTTTAAAATGATGCACAAATGTTAAATTTTACGATTAGGTATGACAGTAAAAATTCTAAGAAAAATCGATTGTTTTGAAAGTTATACCGTCCGATAGGGAATCAAAAGGGCTACAATAAAGGTATGTTGACATATTGTGTTAAAATGTACGGTTTTTGAGTCATTTAGGTTTGAAATATTTAAACAGCCGCCATTTTTTAACGCATGATTTTATATAATCGTTTATTTTTCTTAATATATTCCGTTATTAGGTTAAACGTTATGCTAAGTTTTAACTCAATCGGTCAAACCGTTCTCTAGATATTAGTTATTTAGTAAAATAAACAAGATTACGGATATTTGGAAAATGAAGCGTTTTTCGAAAAAAAAAATATTCTTGATTTTCTCTTTATTTTGACCCATAAAACCATTTCCCACCGTTTTTAACACTTGTGACCATCCTGTATTATTAGTCTTAAATTAACTGACAGTAGTATACTGTATACGATCATGCTATTATCATTTGTAAAAAGCGTCACGAAAATAATTGGAGTACAGGCTTTAATAATCAAATAGTCTTGTTGCTTTAAATTAAAATTAAAATAAGAAGAAAATATATTTAATTTTAATACTTACATTTATTAAACATACTAACACTCGGATGCAGATGTAACTTGTTAAGTAAATTAATCCTACCAAGTGTTAGATTGTTGACTTTATTTTGCAATGCTTTCAGCATACATTGAAACTTTTAACAAACTTTACCAGATCTCGTTAAATGTGTTCAGAACGGCATTAGTAGAGTAGTTACACGTAGATTGTTTACTTTGCTAAATTAAACTGTAAGGAAATTATGGTAATTTTTTAAAATTAAAGTACGAATATGTATCATATTTTTGCCACACTTGTGGGTTTTCAAAAAAAATATTAATGCTTTTGGAACATCAGAATTCGACGAATTAGACTTTATGAAAATACATTTATTTCGAAAAAAATCTTATTACAAAGGTATTGTTATACTGTACGTTGAATTAACCCATAGAGTTAAAATTGTTAAATGTATGTAATAATTAATTTATTATTGGTAGCTTTTACCTAGTGTTGGAACTTGTGACTATTGAGTTATAACTGGTGTAACTTCGCCATAATGTATAAACATAATTAGATATTCATTTTTGGTGCCAAGTCACAAATAAATATAATAATACATTAATTACCTAGTAGGTCCGTCTTGTGACTTCAAGTGAGTTGTTCTTGACTAGTTTCAGATTAATGGACGCGAATGGGGAATTCGAGATCTACAGAGCCTTCCAAAACGATCCAGATAACATCTTAAAGATCAAATTTCATTCCAATCGCATCGTTTATATGATACGGCTTAAAATCATTTAAAAGCGCCCAACAGAGGTCGTTATCAGCTGGACTATTAGCTCTTGGTGGCAGTACTCCGACAGACATGACTGAGTGTACTACGGTATCAGACACGTTGATGTTTTTTTGTGTTGTGTATGTGTTTTTTTTATATATATATATATTTAACGAGCTCATATGAGTGAAATAAGTCTTATCTGATGATGGGTTCAAGCCCGCGAAACTAGACAAGAACAACTTACTTGAAGTCACAAGACGGACCTACATTAGCTTTAAGCTGTTTGAGATACCTACCTACCTCTTTCTTAGTTATAATTAAGTTAATTTTAGTTCAAATAATAAATTTAATTAGTTAAACAGGCTCACGCCTACCTTTTTAATCGCATATATTATTTCTCAAGACTATTTTTTTGTCGGGCCATAACTTCCTTAATACATCATCAAATTACATGAATAAGGCATCATTTTAAAGCTTTCCTTAACCACTACACGGAAAAAATAGACAAACAGCTTAAAATTCATGTTTTAATAACAAAAATTTATTTAAAAAACTTTTATATTGTACTCTGTATGTTCCTAATGACAGGCGCCATCTACTAACCATCTGTTTAACTAGCATGACAGCTGTTAGTTAGATTGTTTACACTGTAAGATTGTATAGGGAAACTGTTATTTATAAACCAATGTAAATAAATAAACTTAATTAACTGAATTAAATCAACGTGTTAAATCAGGTAAATGTAGGCCTACTCCGAACTTGCGAAATATTCGCACGGGTCAGCTAGTAATTGTTTTATTCTTGATAGATCCTGGAGTTAAGCAACATGGAAATGTAGTAATGTGTAAACAAAAGTTATTTTCATTTCTGATTTAATTGTAAGTATAAATACAACTTGATTTAAATATTCTTACATTTGTATCTCTTTCAATTTTTTTAAATTTAGTTTTAAGTTAACTGAAAGTGCTCTAAGGTAATAAAGTAATTTCTACTTTATCAGCCGTGATTATTCACTACAGTTTTACTGCAATAAATACAGATTTTATGGTTTTTTCTTCGTTTGACAAATACAAATTTTTCGTTCAAAATCGTATTATCTTTGTTATAGTCCTAACGTAGCGCTAAAGTACACTTCAGCACTACTACAAACAATTATTCAACTTTTAAACAATAAAACTTCTAGACTGTTAGTAGTGGATAACAGTCTAGAAGTTGTATTGTTTAAAAGTTTCTATTAGGAACCATGTAATTTGTTTTCTGTATGTATCAAAGTTATTTTTAAAATTTGTTAAACATTATATAGATAACTTTACTGCAGAATTAGAAAACAAATATTTGTCTAATTAAACTAAGTCTTAAAAAAAACCTTATACAATAATTATTCAAAAATTAACTTTAAAATATCTACTATACATTTTTAACAAATCAAAAGTTCTGAAAATATATTTGTGTTGGGAAACCTGAATACTGCAAATTACTTTAATCTTATCTTACATTATTAATCGTTTAATGATTTCAATTTTTACATTCTCACCAAATAGATACATTGTAAAAAAAATAGTAATAAAGATACCTTAAAAAAATGCAAATAATATAATTTTCAATAGTTATTGATTTGTTCGAAGAAACTCTAGATCAATATATCAATTTCGTTGAATTTGTTTAAACTTTGTGTTATGTTTACAGAAATTATTATTGCCTGATCGTGTGCTGTTGTAATAGATCTAGTTTTTCTATTTGGTTTCATAAAATAATTATATACTTCTTCGTAAGGTGGAATATTGTATGGTAATGATGTAGTTAATATTTCCTTTACGTATGTAAAACCATACTTTTATTTTAAAAAATAAAAATTATTTTAATAAGACTTACAAGTAGTTCAATATATGTATTGTCAGCTTAACATAGATTTCTGAAATATAAAAAAATAACAAAAAGTTTGATGATCACAAAATAATATTAATTCAAATGTTGCACCTTCAATATATAGTAACGAAATTACGTTAAATACATTAAATATCATTTTAGTGAACACAAAATGAAAAGAAATGCAACTACTTATTTTTGTTTAGATGTAGAAAGCTATAGTTATAGTTTTCAGATGTTTTATTAATTTTATTGTGTTTAAAAGTTATCATTTCTAATCATTAGAGTAACTTTACAACATTTTATAAAACCATACTTATTACTAATGATACTGTCTTATTTAAGTATAATCAACTATTTAAATAAGACAAAAATAATACTCTGCCGTCATTGTGAACAATATCGTCTGAAGCAGAGTAAATAGTCATTGCCTTTTTGAAAAATCTGTCGGGTTTATTTTTTTACACTTATAAAAATTTTTATACTACAACAAATATTGCAATCTTCTCCAAACACTCTTAAATGGCACATTTTAAATTTAGTATCATTTCCCAAAACAATACATCCACTAAAGTTACAATCCTTGTATTACAAAACGAATATAACTTGATGTAAATATTTATTTCCTTAGACATAATATTTTTGGAGTTCTTCTAAACAGTTATAATGAACTTAACTTCGGTGATATTTATTTTGTGTTGAATAAACTATGCGAGTGTGGTATTAATCCTCGCGTCGTCGCTTGATTATTCTTTAAACTAATTGCTGAGGTCACACTCTCTCTCCTGGAGAAATAATTCAATTTTAAATTCGTTAAGATCTTTTATGAAACTTGCTTTATTTCCTAGGGACTGTTTTTAAATTACCCGGAATACTTTCTCGTAAATTATTACGTAACTTAGGTATAAATCTAAAGAGCATTTTATAAATCAGCAATTGTACTTGTTGACATTTTTCAATTATGCGTTTTTTTGTCAGTTTTAAGTCGAAGACGTACTGACATTTTAAGTTATCTTGAAAACAAAAAAATAATTATAGGGAAGAAAAGATAAAACTACGATTCTGATTGTTATTCTTTTAAGAATAGATAATGTCCTTTTTATCTGTGAAATAAGTCAGATGTCTTATTCATTATCTCGTTTGTTTTATTATAAATCTTCATTTTTACTTTACTTTCACAAAGTACATATTTCCGTCAGGCATTTATTCAAGCAGGATGCTAAATGGCATTATTTTATCCATTAAACTTAAAAATAAAGAAATGGAGAATCCTCATCGAGATATAAAATGTAAAGTTTAATGTTTGCATATCTTAAATTTTAGGTATAAGCCAATTCACTGTATATCTGTTGTATTATTTTATAAAATGTTATACAGGCTAAACACATAATTTGGATATTTACTTTTGCGTACTTGTATTTCAATTTAACCTGTTTATATTAATACATGTAAGTATCACAATTATACTAAAAAACTTTAACAAATCGCTATCGTAAGTTAAAAGTTACTCATTTATTTCCTTTGAGTACATACAAAACTTACGAAGAACCATATAAAACAAAAGTTTTTTCATTAAAATATAAGAAGTGCACAGTGAGCCTGTGAATTAGTTTTACGAAGGTTTTCGAGGTTAAATAAAATATATATAACATATATACAGTATTATATAAAGAGTGATACAAAAGTCCGCCCCACCCATAACAATTTAAAAATTGTTGCACATACCAACTCCATACTTTCAGAAATCTATTCAATTTAAAAAACATTTTCTATTCAATTTTTATTACTATTTTTAAAATTTTATCCGCCATTTCGAATCTAACTTTGATTTTTAAATGGGATGGTGGTCACGCGTTACATCATTTCGATGTAGAATTTCAAGAGAAAACCAACTTTGAAATTTGCACATCCATATCCGATAAAAAATTTTGGCAAAAAACCAACGAAATACTGTTTTCCGATTTTTATCCATTTTGATGTATTGTTTTTTTTTTAAATATTAAAATTACTATTAATTTTTGATTCATAATTAAATAAGCTTTCAAACGATATACCACACAACAATATTTGAGAGTACCCTATTTGTTTGAACCACTCGAAATTAATTTCGAAAAAATAAAGTTGACCGTAACTCAAACATTTTAAATTTTAAGGCAGTCACGTGCCATTTTGCTTTAAAAGCCTATTTAAAATGAACAAATTTTGTTTTTAATTTTTTTTCCTATCTCCTATAGTTAACTAAAACTACATTAAAATCTGAAAAAAAAATCTAAAATACATCAAAGTATTGAATTTTGAGTAATGCTTATATCACTCTACATATTTAGATACTTGACTATTTATATTTGTAATGAACAAAATTAAAAAAAATAGTATTTATTTACTAATACAAAACATGTATGAGTTTATATTGTGTGTTTATGTAACAATTGCTTTGCTACTAATATTAAAAGGCACAACCTCGTTTTACTTAAACCTATTTTTACTAAGTAGGCCCTACTATTTTAAATTTGTATTTATGTTATATTATAAATACCTGTATAAGCTGAAAACGGAATTAACGCAATTAGTAGATAATACAAGTTTAAGTTATTGTTAGCCTAGCGATTCAGGCAAAAAAGAGTTTAAAATATATAATTGAACAAGTACAATCTTTAATCTTCCATTCCTTTCCCGAATTTCATGTAGTAGTAATACTGAAGCTGTTTCATAGCAGGCTGGGATAAGCACTGAGTTTGTTAAACAACTCGTACAAGAAATGGGATTTTTAGGCTTACTGCTCTTTGATATGGAAGCAAGGGATTTAAAACATTCTCCGAGGTAAGCCTCTTAAAAATCCATCCTTATGAAACAATATTTACGTTCGCCGTCTGAACAGATTACATCGTGATTAAAAATAGCTATTTTATAAAATTGGAAAAGATATAATATTTTGTGAAATTGCAATTTATTCTCCCGTCTTTACTGTTAACCAAACCGATAAAGATAAAAATAATTCGACCACGCAACTGAACCGCTGACGTGAGTTGAGCAAATTTCCAAAATTAAGTTTATAGGCCTATGTTCTAGGGTTTCAACCAACAATTTGGGAAATAGGTCTATTCACGACGGTGCTGAATATCTGAAAAATGCTTCGCACGCCATTCCGCATATTGGGAGTATCTTCAATACACAAAGCATTGCGTGCTTCGCACGCCATTCCGCATATTGGGGGTATCTTAAACACAAAAAACATAGCGTGCTTCGCACGCCCACCCCACGGTAGAATCCACCACATGTCCTTTGAACCGGGTACTTCTATGGTATTTTACGTTTTGATCGATTTTGGATAAACCAAGCGAGCTATAAGGTCGCGTAAAAAAACAAAATATGCAAAATAATATCCTAAATTTATATGTGTAGAAAACACTCAAAAACAAATTCATTCTCGATTCATTCATATATATGATTTTTAATGACAGCCCAAAACGAGTTCTGGGGACCATGATCGATGCTCATTTGCTACTCCCGACCTTGGGTCTTACCATAAGGACCACTGCAATAGTTCAATTTTCCTATGGAAATTCGCTAATAATTGAATTTTACTGAAATTCTTTCAAGTCGGATAAGTAACTTGTTTTTATCCTTCAGTCAATGGTAGTAGCAGTTTAGCTCATTAAACCAACCGACAGTACCATGGTTTGAACCTGAGCAATTTTCCGGGATGTTTCAAATAAGAACAACTACTTTAACTAACACTGTGCCATTCTGATTCACAATTACAAAATGCTAGTTAAAACTGATATCTGTTTGGGCAAAATAGAGGACTCGGTATTGCAAATAATGAGTTTACAGTTAATTTGTAAACATCACTACCCTAGTTTATTTATAAGACGATACAACATTAAACGAACAAAGAAGATATAAAACGTTAAACTTCACTTCTGAAAAGTTAATTTGTTCTTTGAACCAACAGTCTCGACGATTAGTTAAAATAATGAGTTCACAACCACAAACTGAAACGCCAAAATCCTTAACAACTAAAACAATAAGATGTTGTTATAAATTTTATCTTTTACATTACTGGTGATATAATAACGAACAATTTGAGTTTTTTCACTTGGATTTCTTAATTAAACAGTAATCTATTTTATGATTACGTATGGAATATTTAATTTTTGAAATACAACACTTTCTGTAGTAAGAAAACAAAGAAATTAACATTGGATTTAACTCCCATTTATTACTAAAATATGGACCGCTAATAACGCCTAAAATATCTAATTTATAAGAAGCATTTTATTTTCCCAACCAAAATTCCAAACTTTTGTTTCACTATCAACTACATTTATTCTATATTTAAACGTTGGTGGCCATTGTGACAAAGACAATACACGTTTTGATCTAGACAAATAACGTTTAACCTTCCTCCTCCCCTGACGATATTTCATAAATATTATTTATTATATTCAAACTATGTGCCTATTTTCCATTTTCAGTTTAAAAAAATAAATAACGTTGTAAGTTTATTACTTCTGGTCGTTTATAGAAGGCGTGTTATGTCTTCACTTCATCAAAAATCTAGAAAACTAAAAATAAGATCGTATGAAAAAATTAGAAGGTATTTTAAAACTATCATAATTATTTTAAAGTAATTAAATTATTTTATTTTCAAAATAAACATAATATCTGCATTAGTTTATTAGACAATAAGTAGTTATTTTTGTTGTTTTTTTCAGCTAGCATGTATAAAATATATTATTAATATTCTAAAAAAGTTTAAACATTAAAGATATAAGAAAATATGTTTATGAAGTTTCTCTAGGTTTAGTTAGATATTGTATGAAAAACTTTTAATTGATGTAATGTAAGAAATACTGAAAATAATAATCTGAAAGACAGTTTTTACTTGATAACTTTTGTTGTTAAGTATTACGGTTAAGTTCTGAATAAATATACGAAACTTTAAGTTCCAGTTAGAATTCCTTTAAGAATAAATGCTACCGTATTTAATTTGAACGAAGTTGGTCTTTGTGTCAATAAAATACAACTTAAAACAAATTTCAAAAACTGTTTCCTAGAAGGAAATATTTTGGTAAAACAGCTAGAGTTGAGGTTATATTTTCTTATCGAGCCTAGAAGTAAATAGTATACGCCGGACAAGTCTTAATAACCAAACTGAGTTTTATTTGAACACGAGTGTATTTAATTTTATAGTTAAACTAAATTTTTTTCGTCACGTGAACAATCTAAATATTACAGTTATTAGTTTGTTCTAAGTAATAAACTTATTTCTTACCTTCTACCTAATGGAATATGGAATGAATTATTGACGGTTGATTGAATATGGTCAAATTGTAATAAACAAGAATATATATATTTTTTAATAATAAACAACTAGTTAGCAATGCAAAATTAGTAAACAGAAACAATGAAACATTTATTATATCTTAAGTCAAAGAAACTCTATTTTTGAGTGCGATACAAGAACCTTAAATAAAATTGAGGTGACAAAAACAGCTCTTTTCCCAAAAAAAAAAAAAAAATTAGTTATTGGCACCACTGACTTCCTCTAATTCCCTTCTTTTAAATTATGTTTTTTTATGAGGTTAGGCATATACAGTTCCAAAGTGGCCTTTGTCCACAAGTCTAAAACTAATATGGCTGAATAAAGTTTTCGAAAATTACAGAACCAAATAGCACTTTGTCCTATTGCCATCTATTCAGCTTATAAGAGATTGAGTTAAAAAACTACTCCTGTCCTTTCTGAACATCCTAACAAACAGACAGTTTATTACATTTCAGTTATATTTGTGACGTTTTCGTCAATATTATTTGACTTTTTAGGTGTGCCAACCTTTTTTTCTACACAGTGGTGTAAAATATAATATTATCCAATGATCACATGTTAAGTAATGTTTGCCAAGTTTGCCTGCTTTCATTGCTCACTGTTTGCTATTTAGTGACCAATGGAGGACTTAGGTGAAGTTTTGTAAATCAATTACACAGGCTTAATATTTTAAAATATCTAGGAAATTTGGTTGGTCATGTAAAAATCTATTTCACAAGTTTTTAATATAAATATACTTATTTTATTAGAACATAATATTTTATGTTCATGCAAAATCTTATGTTTTATGGTATTATATTAGAGTTTTTCATTTAATAATATCTAGCTTACATTTAAACCTAAATATTTTTTGTTTGTAAATAATAAAACAATTTAAATTTTACCGATTATTATTTATTACTGTTCCAAACGTCATCTTGTCCACACCAAGATGGCAGCCTACCGGTCCAAAACGAATCTTGTCCTTTTTACAGTTCCAAATCAACCATTGTTCAAATTAAAATTATTAATTTAGAAAAAACTTTTAAACCTGTTGTTATAATACTTTCACACGATATTACTATTGTTTTAATAAACCATTGTGCCAAAAATCATACTTCTTAAGTAAACGTTTTTGCCATTTAAATATTTTTTGTTGCTTTACCAAAATTTTGATGATTGGGACAAGGATCAGTTTGTAAATGTACAATTCAAATGAGCTATCACATTGTCATCTCTGCTATCTGAACAGTATGACATTATACGTCAAAACCTGACTAGTTCCGGCGTACCCACACGATGCTACGGAAACGGAAATATACTTGCAGAGTACATTTAAACTTCTTGCTGTTAGAAAATCAACACCTGCTTTAGTTTTAAATGATGATAAATATATTGTTTTTGTTTCCTACATAAGAATAAATGTATTTTTTACTATGATCGTTTGGGACTAATAATAAAACATTATCAACTTATGTAATTTATTAAAAATGTATTTTATATTCTATATACAAAGCTTCTTAAAATATGTACGTATACAAAATATTTGCAATACTTTAATTAGAAATACCTTGCTGGTTAGTTAGTTGTTATCTTCAGTTAAATATTTCTAAATACAAGTTTTAATTAGAATAAACAAAAAACATATTATATCACAATCTTTAAAACAATGAACAGCCACTATAATGTTAACAATTAATTGTACTAGTAAAAATAAGAGATAAATATGAAATACATAACTGCAATTTTATAAAATCTGGGTGGTAAAAAAATAAATGTCTGAAATATTTTACTACATTCTATTCATGAATAAAACGAGAAATTTAAGTATTGTCGTTGCATCAATATTTTTCGGTTAAGTTTTTGCAGTCGTTTGTGCATTCGTTATAACTAAACTAAAAAACGGAAATTAAAATAATTTCTTTGATTAAATCTTATCGTATCAAGTTCAACATGTATCTTCCTCGAGTTTATATCTTATCTTAAATCTAACGTCCATAAAATTTTTAATTTAGCACTTTTATAATTCGATTTAAATCATCTGCTTGGTTTTGGAAAAATTACTCTATTAAGTAGTTTATTGACGTTGTGCAATAACGGATCAATATAATGCAGTCGACAGATTTTGTTGGAACTAGAATATTTTTTCTGAAATAAGTTCATCACTGAAATAATTTCGTTGACATAAATCAATCACTGAAATAAGTTCATTGTACTGTCAGATGAAAGTCAATAAACAAGTCAGTTTATTGTACTAATACAGTTATGGTGATAAGTACAATAATATCAACTTAAATTTACTTTTAAAAATTTAATAAACGGTACCAGGAACTGGCACATACTTTCTCACAAACATATTATTATTTAAATTATTAAAGAGATTCACTGTGACTTCATAATTGTAGGTGGGGTAGGAGAGGTGATTTTTTATTAAAGTTGGAGATTAACTAATAAATATTATTATTATTATCTAGAGAGAAAAGTGTTCGTTCGATTTCGAACAAATTTGCACCAAATACGTCAATTAGGCCTGTGTATAGATGCACGAAAAAAAGTTATGAAAATTTTTGAAAACCAATCCCCTTTATGGCAAAAAAAACCCTAAAATCAGTTATTAATATTATTATTAGCTAATCGAGAATTTTTTGAAAGATTCTGATTTTTTGCATATGGTAGGGTACATCAAGGGATACAAATAAGCCAAATTTTATCAAAATCGTTAGAGCGGTTTTTTTATAAAAAATAATAACGTATTTTTTGGAGGTTTTTTTGCCAAAAACGGGGTTGTTTTTCCAATTTTTCAAAAACGTTTTTCGTACATCTATAAAGACCCACTTGACATGTCTGTTGCAAATTTGGTTGAAATCGATCGAATAGTTTTCGCTCTAGCTTTGTATAAATACAGACATACATACATACAGGCATAGAGACAACATTTTGTAAAAACCACTTTTTTGGATTTAAGGGGTCCCAAAACGGATATTTCCTCTAAAATCTCAACATCGATTTTTTTTGTGATTACTATACTTTCTCTATACTATAGTATAGTGAGAAAGTAAAATTATTAGTATTTTATGAAGATGCAGCACAATAATTAATTATTGTTTTATATTTTGTACCTATAATTACCAAAGAATTTCTTTAACATATTACGTTAAATTTCTATTAATATATACATGCAAAATAGTATATAATCAATAATGTTTGACATTATCATTATTAAAATTGAAATTTTTAGAAACCAACCATTTACTGAAATTTTTAAACGGGCTTTATTTCAAAAGCAGTATTAATTTATTACAGTCTACTGAACTTATATGTTCAACATTTGTCATACCTATGCAATTACTTCTACTTTAATCAAAGAACAAGCACATTTAATGTAAAGCGCCTGCATTAAAACCATGCAGAGCTTATTACTTGCATACATTGGAATTTATATTAGAATAGTTGGACAAATAAATCTTCCACACCAGAAATAAGTGATTAAACTCGTGATGAGAAATTTACTGCTCAAATCTACAAAACTACTACCATATGTAAATCAAATGTAAATCATATAGGAGTGAAGTTAATATAAAATATTCAACATTCGTAACTAGTTAAGGTGACGATGTATTTATATTAAAAAAACTATAAAATAAATAAAATTGTATCTTTCTTAAATTCCTCAATGTTTTGTTTTTTTTTTATTAATTTTAATACTTTTCTTAGGTTTTTAATTGTAATGAAAACTAAAAAAAATTATATAAAATTCATATTTTCTTGTACATTTTAAGGATATGAAATAAATGAAATATGTTCTTAAAATATGCTTTTATTATATTTCCTACATGGTCTTAATCTTATGCGCCCATGCTCAAAGACAGACCAACATAAATATTTTATACATTTTGTAGACATATATAGAGTATCTCTATAACATTAAAGACACCCTCAATGTATGTACAATATGGTATTCTTTATTTTTGAACTTCCCGTATATTCTTTATACATTATTTAGTTAGTTGATAGTAGTAGTTAGTAGTTAGTTGATAAATAATTATTTTACTGACATCAAATAAATATTTGTTTTTCGATTAGGCCTACTAAGCTAAATGTTATCCATCTGAGTTCTTGTTTTAATAAGTTGTAAAAGTAGAAATAGCATTGCAGAGCATACTTGCTGTAAATAGTTATAAACTAAGTCAAGTAAAAGCAAAACATGTGCAATAAGCTATTCTTATCTTACAATGGTTGTGCACGAAAGAAATATTTTCTAATAAAATCACCTTATAAATTAAACTATTTTATAATTAATAGCCAGTCTTGGAAAACATCGAAATCAGTAAATTCAAAGCTAAAAAATATATGTTAATTTTAGTTTGATGTATTCAATATGTAATATTTTTATTTTAAATATTAAATTTAACCTGTACTTTATTTGACAAGTAAACGAAGAAGTTTGCAAATTAATCTCAGGGCAAATTTATCTGAAAAGAAGTTGTAACTGTTGGATCTAAAATAACAGTGAGTATAATTATAAATCAAGGTAGGACCGAACGTCCTCGGAAGTATCTTCTGGTAAAAGTAAATACTAGCAAACTGTATTCCTACTGTATGAGTATAAGGTTATCAGACAATAGCATTTACTAACAATAGTTTCCCAACATTCAATAATAGAATGTGCTTAGCTTGTCAGCACTGCTCTATTTCCTGAAAAAGGTCGTCGTCTGGAAACATATCAGCTGGGGGAAAATTTACGCCATAACTTTTGTTATTTTTTACTAAATAATAAAAAGCTACAGTGTATGTTCTCTAACCTACATTGCCAACATAAACTTAACAAAACCTAAGCCAAAACTAACTTATATAGTTATCTCACAATATGTTGTAAGAAAAAAATGCTTTATAGCTTTATTAATGATTAATATTCATTGTGCTGTAATGCATAACCAGAGTTATTATGTTTAATATAGAAATGCATTTTAACATTTGATCTGCAAATAATATAACCCATTAACACTCACACGTGTGCGACCTAGACTGACGTACATACATTATGTGTTAAGTTCTCCCAATTATTCAGTCTAAACGAGGTTAGCATAAATATCACCTTGCGGCTGCAAAACCACTACAACATATTATGCAAAGTGGTTTGTCAGAGAACCACCCTCTGGTGGGAATAACTAATCAATTTACAACCGTTGTAAAATAAAGTTTTATTTACGATTATTTACAATTTTATTATTTAATATTTCTCAATCGATTTATACTAAAACTAACAAATTCTAAATAGCTTAGTATTAAACTATTTTAAACTAAACTTCTTATATGTTATACAATTTCCCCAAAATACGAGTTAGAGGATTCAGTGCAATAATGCTAAAACTAAGTAGAAACCCGATTTGAAATACACAGAACGGATGGTGAACACCTTGTATAAAACTCACATAAACTACAAATAGCAGCTATATATTTCTACGTTTTTTTACAGATTATGATATTATAGTAATTATTATTTGTTTAAGCTAATCTGGCGTATAGTAAATTAAAAATTAAACTTTTCATTGTTTTTTGTTTGGTTTGTTTTTATATTAGAAAAAAAAAACACTAACGGCGTGGCGATCGGTGACCCATTTAATTTTAATTAATAATTTTAAATAATTATTTCCAATTTAAAAAAATATCTTTATGCAATAATGCATGTATAATACAATTATGGATATTTAATCAATTGCAAATAGTACATATTATAGTATAAATTGGCACAGTCCTATTTCTTTTAATTTCTGCCCTTATCCTTTTTTTTCTTTTAATTATTCCCTTTTTTGTATTTTTAAAGTTTTGCTGTAAGCTAATCTTGCTTTCACAATTTCATAAAAACCAAGATCATAAATATAGAACAAATTTTATATCTTTGTCCCAAAGTAGATTCTGAATGTTACTTCATTTTTAATACAAGTTAGGTTTACCTTAATACTTTTTCCAATCCTCAATTTAAGGGACGCCTCTAGCTTTCGGCCATGTTGACTGACACTCCATAACACCAATGTTAAATTAAAATCCAAATTTTTCCTTTATTTTTGATCGGAAAATTATAAACGATAAGTAATTTTAAAGCTATGGTCAATATGCATGCAAATGGCTTTTTCAAAACTAAGAAAACATTTTTGTTTAATATTTATTAACAATTTAAAACATTAATTTTTTATATACTTTTATGTTGTCACTATTAATTATAGCGAAAAACTACCAAGCCATTCGCATAAAGAATTTCGTCCCCAAGAGTTTGGTATTTTTTTTAAAACGCTATTTGAACAATTGCGGGTTTTAAATGGATTTAGGCTGAGCAATGTCGGTGTAACCTACCGCCGCTATAGGGTCATTTTAAATATTGTTTGACGTTGTAACTATTAATTATAGCGAAAAATTATCAAGTCATTTGGATGAAGAATTTTGTCCCCAAGAGTTTGGTATTTAAAAAAAACGCTATTTGAATAATTGCGGGTTTTAAATGGATTTAGGATGAGCAATGTCCACGTAACCTACCGCCGCTATAGGGAGTCGCAGGTTGCTTTCTGTTTTACTAGAGCCGACCCTTAATATAAAATAAGTGTAACTTCATTTACAACTACATTAAGGTGTACACTTTCAGAAAGACCACTTATTATGATCGCCATGGGAAACTTTGACTCAGTTCTGGTGTTGTTTCTATTTGTTTGACGACTTGATATATATGTTTCTCAAATTTTGCGTGAACTAATCTTCTTGCTCGCCCTATATGTATTTTTGTACAATCGCTACAAGACAACTGGTATACTCCTGTGATTTCAAAGTTGTTTTTAAGTTTGTCTTATTGTTTATGTGTCCTTGCAAATTATTTCAGGTTTTTATATACCTTGTAGCCCTATTTATGGATGATATTCCTAAGTTATGTGTTCAAGAGCCTTACAGTAATTAAATAATCAAGTTTTTCCGTTTTTTGTTGAGATATTTCTTTAATTTTAGTCTTCCTGTTCTATTTCTTGAGTAATTCGTTTAAAATAGAAACAATGCATCGGTTTTTTGAGGCAACATAATCCATTGATTTAAGTTCTTCATGGAAGCTTTCTTCTGTTATATGAATATTTCTTAACATTGTATGCTGCCATCTTGTGTGATATTTAATAAGCGCTTTATTCAATTTAAACGCCTTATATGACACTGTATTAACACAGGTACATCAACGAATATCCCTTCCCGACGATTAGCGCATTCACACATGTAATACGAACTGGGCCATTGAGCAAAGTAGACATGACTCATGAGCCAAAATGTGTTTTAAAATAATACGGGCTAGTAAGTGTTTTTAAGTGTAACTATTGTAAGGTTTATACTTTTATTTGGGCTACTCTATCATTTAATGTTTTCTTTTACTTTTCTTTTACCTTTAAGAGGTTTATAATTGCTAAACCATGTATGGTTTGTCTTATTTGGGGGCTCCACCAGATTTGACTTAGGAATCAATCTTTGCTTGGCTTGAGAGGACTGACTAACTACTAATTGGTTGAAATAACTTCAGAGACGTTTTATGGTTTGAATTAAATATATAATTAATAATAAAAGATTGTACATGACATATGATAATTTGATAGCTAATTTTTTTCTAAATTAATAACATTTAGAATGTTTATTGAATTTATCGAACAAAGGTTGAATTAACATGATACGTCTTTGAAATGAAAATTTAACTTAAGAAGCTGTACAAATTATTTAATATACAATTTCTTAACGTTTAATTTATAAATTTGTCTCTTTTTCTAAATTTTACTTAATGATAAGTTGCTGAATCTACTAAACTAACTTCACCATAACATTTTGATAATTATTATATTGAATGTACAAAGTTGTACTATAATGTATAATGTACTACTATGTATAATGGGAAACTGTACTAATTAATTGCTATGCAGTTTCATTTAATTATAACATAAAACTTACACTTTATTCTATAGGATAAACAAAATATAGTATACAATATTTGAAATTAAACTTTGTTAATTAATTATATTATATTGCATGTGAGTACTCACGTCTGTTGATCCCTTTTGTTTTCTCTCTTAATAAAACAATTGCAATTTCGGGCATGAAATACCCATCATCAGGTTTTTATAAACATATCACATACACAAGAACACAAAAACACACATATATTTCACTCCGCGTGGAGATCGTTTAAGTCAAAACACGCACTTTTTAATACGAACATTGATGTGCACACCGCAACCGCATCAGTTGTTTAAGATGGTACTGATTGAAGTTAGTTTATGCAACGATTATTGGACCGTGTCCCCCTCCCTTAATTAAGTTAACATAATTCTGAGTTTTAAACCCTTAACTTAAACAGCAGTTTCTGACCTTTTAAATGGATTTGGAATCTCCTATCAATTGCTTATTATGTATTTGTTAAATCCTTGGCAACTAATTCTCTATAAAGAAGAGCCAACCAAATTAGTGTTGCTCTTAAATAATGAATTTATTTATTGCATAACTAACAGACTGAATACCTCGTGTATACGACATAATAACGAAATAATCACACCACTGTAAGATGCAAAATAAGAATTAAGATTGTTGTCAAAGTCGTATACACGAGGAATTCAGTCTGTTAGTTCAATAATTGCAGTAAAACCGTACACGTGTGATAACATCGACCAATATCTGGAGCGATCAGGATAGCTCAGTTGGTAGAGCATTACGACGGAAGCGTAAAAGTCCCGGGTTCAACTCCCGGACTTGGTCTATGTTTTTTCATTTGTAATTTAATTAAGGACCCTACTTGATTGTTTATTTCAGAATCATCACATTATACGTTTGTTCTTATACCAAACACCAGCAACTAAAAATATACAACACTAATTAAAAATTTAATATTTTTGAGTATGATTATTTTGAGTACTCTGTACTCTTAGAGTATTGTAATTGTAAGAGTATAACAAATTTTAAAATTTATCTGAACAAGTATTTGTGAGATCTAAGCTGAAAGTTATCCAATATCGTGTTCTTGGTCCACAAAATATAACTTACAAGTCATGTGTATTTGTTCACCTGACTAAATTCCAAGGTAATGAACTATAACCATGTTTCCATGTATTATCCTTCTTTCAAAGAAGAACGACGAACATATATGCCTTCATTAATGAAACGAGGTTAGGTTTCCTTTATTCTTACGTGTAGAGGTTTTACAGTTCACTGGTTCTACTTGCAATCTGTAAACTTTATGTCCTTTATAACTGCTTTGCGTTATAACATCTAAATTTTGCTCAGTTTGTAGTCAAAGCATTTCTAATGTGCCAAAGCATTTCTAAACCACCATTTACAATAATTTAAGTAAATTAACTTTTAATTACTATTATTTTAAAGCTATTCTTAGTTTGTTCATTTCAGTTACGGTTTTAAGAAAATGGTATGAGATTTTATTTAATTAATTATATAGTATGAGTGATTTTATCTATATATATAAAACAAAGTCGGTTTATTTACACCACTTATAACTCAAGAACGGCTGAACCAATTTTTATAATCTTTGATTTGTTTCATTTATCTCCGCTCCGAATAGCAGAATAGCTATTAAAATATCGGACAAATTTGGCCAGGGTTAAAACAACCCTTAAAACTATAATCTACCTAGGGGTAGAGTTTAAAACCTCTACCGCCTAGAAAAATAAAATTTGGTAAACACGTGGCTCATAAGCGCTAGATTCGCACTAAGAAAGACATTTAAAATATTTGGTTTAAAATATAAGGGTTAAGAACCCCTAAAACAATAAATATTGTTTGTTATAGATCTCAAAAACCATAGGAATACCACCTAGAAACGTGAAGTTTATTACACATGTTACTCATATACGCTAGATGCACAAAAAGAAAATATTTGGCTTTTAAGGGTTGAAACAACCCCTAAAATAATTAATATTGTTTGTTATACAATCCTTAAACCTAAAAAGCTAAAATTGCGTACATGTATTTCTTGAAAGATATATATATATATATATAAAATAAACTAGTTTTACATTTTGTTACGTTCTACTAAAAGGTATAAGTGTAGTAACAACCCCTAAAACAATAAATATAAATGTTTATAATTTCCTTAAAACTAGAGAGCTGAAATTTTGTACATTTATTTCTTACTAGATACATTAACAATAAAATAAACCACTTTTATATTTTGTCACGTTCTGCTAAATGGGTGAAAATGTAGTAACAACCCCTAAAACTACAAATATTAAGTGCTTACCACCTAGAAACGTAACATTTACTACACCTATTGCTCATAGGCGAACTAAAAAAGGGTTTTGAAATATTTGGCCTTTAAGGGTTAAAAAACCCCTAAAGCAATAAATGTTGTTTGTTATACTTCCCTTAAAGCTAGAAAGCTGAAATTTACACATTTATTTCTTAAAAAAAAAAAACACATAAAAAGTAAACCAGTTTTACATTTTTCCACGTACTGCTAAGGGGTTGATATGTAGTAACAACCAATAAAACAATTAGTATTCATTTTCATACTTTCTTTAAAGCTAGACAGCTGAAGTTTTCTACATTTATTTTTGATAAGATACATATAAAAGTAAGCCAGCTTTACATTTCGTTACGTGCTACTAGGGATGAAAATGTGATTGTAAATATTGTTTGCTATACTTTTCTTAAAGCTAGAAAGCCGATATTTTGTACGTTTATTTTTTGAAAAGCGCATATAAAAAGTAAACCGGTTTAAAATGTTGTTACCTTCTGCTAATGGGTGGAAATGTGATAACAACTTCTAAAAACTATAAAAATTGATTGTTAGAGAGCTGAAATTTGACACTAATTAATTTTAAGAAAATATTTAAAAACGTAAGCTGATCAATCCTACCCAATATATTACAACGGACACAACCTGTTGTAGGTCCTGGATTTTGAAATTGTAATTAATTTTATAAATTTGAATGGTACGGATTTACCGCTGGCTAAAGCCGCATGTAGGTCACCAAAAATCATGTTGACGCGGGAGGGTCGTTATCTGGCTAAGTTAAACTCTTGGACCCTGCCTGTTCGAAAAGGAATAAGGACTTGTAAAAAATACTTAAAGATTCTTTCGGGAAGCCAAAATCCAGGAATAAAATAAAAAACAACTATCTTCATGAAATGCATGACGCTAACCGCGGGTGTATTTACTGCAAGATTAGTTAATTTAAAGTCACAAAGTTACGTAAGGTATGGGGAGAAATTCAAAATTCCTCTAAATTGAAAATAAAAGGGTTTTTAGGCTTTTCATAAGAAGGCCTAAAATAAAGGTGAAATAAGTTTTAGAGAAATTTTGTTAAATAAAAAAGTCAATGTTAATCCACTAAGTTCAAATGATAAAAAAGTAGGTAAAAAAGAAAGTTTTTTAAATTCTAACCAAAACAAGTTTTAGAAATGATAAACAAAAAGTATAATTGAAAAGAAAAACTTGAAATTTTATGAAAGGAAAAAGGTGATAGAATTTGCACCTTTACAGCAAAATAAAAAGTTAAACTTAAATTTTTATTGACTCAAAACGGTAAATAGTAGGTTGATAACGTAGTTATGTAAAAATAATCCAGTATTTAAAATATGTTTCGGGAGTAAAGTAAAGCCCAAGTTTGTATAAAATCGTTTAACTCCCTAACCCTACAGCAAGACAACCAGAAGCAGAAACAAAGTGAAAATCCGGCTAGTTAACACAAACCAAAAGGACATAAAGAAGTGTAAAACAAAGACTTTTCCGGGAAAAATTGCCGCGGGAAAACGCTCGCGGGTCGTGTACGCGAACCAAAAATCGTACGAACGTCACTCGGGTTCGGGTGTAAAGAAGACAATGAGCTGAATTCAAAAATGTCACTCTCAAGAAAATCGGGAAAACCCTGGAGGAGTTACAAAAGAAAAGGATTTTCAATAGCCAGAACTGCAGGGAGCGAGATAAGGTAGCGGAACGGCAGAGGGGGCTGGCTGGAGATGAGTCGACTGGAGGGGGAGCAAATATACCAACATGCGAAAGTGGGCGTACTCAAAAAACAAAAGGAAATTTACGTAAAACCATGACTAAAACAAGTCTTGAAATAAAGGAAAAATCTATATAAAATTCAGAATAAAAATTAACATAGACTAGGAGTTTAAAATTCTTGAAAAAACGAATTTTTAAAACTTATAGAAATACAGTGATAGAAAGCTTAAGTTGGCATGGAAGTAGTGCCGAAAAAGTCTATATAAACGATTGCTCGGGGAAACTCGAGAGCCTTATTATTTTTGAGATGTAGGTGAACGCATCAAGAGATGTTACTTGTTTTTTATAAAATACTATAGTATGCAAAAAGCTAAGTATTTTCTTCGTTAACCAAATAATTTGTATAACAAGTGTGAAGATACGTCATTGTGATATTAATCTGGAATGCAGCAATAGACACAACTTTAATCTACAAGAACGTCAGTGGCAACGTAGTCATTACAAAGTTGGCCTAACTTGGATTATTCTGAAGAAGTAACATAGCATGCAGAACAGCTGATACATGGAGTGATTCGTATAGCTTCCAGACAGGACTCCAGGACATCACCAGGCGACCACTAGGACATGCAACATTAACGTCGAGGGAATAGCCGAACCGGGATTTCAGACACGACATCACCCCAACCATCTTTAAGAATTCATCCAACATTCTTCCAGACAACCCTACAGGAATCTATCGTCATCAACGAGACAACTTAACCAGCACGCAAAGCATCTGTAGCCTGCCATCGCTAAACAACGCTCGCGGACTTCATATCAAACGTCGCGACGCCTGGACAGTTGTGAAAAGGTCGGTAGAAACGTAAATACGTTAGTCCCTGTTAAAATTTACCTGAAGTAAATTCAAATAAATTTATTTTAAATACTGGGTTACTTAGGATGTTAGATTAGATAAACTATTTGTATTATTAATTAAAAAATTAAATTAATTAAATCGTAAATTCAAATTAAATCTTTTATTAAAATATTAATTAAATCAAATTGAGTATAAAATATTAAAATAAATTATAGTTAGGTAAATAATTGGTTCTGCCTTGTAGTTTAAGAAATTATTATTAAAATTGAAAGGAAAATGATTATTTTGTATTTGTTGGAGAAAGTAAAATCCAAAAAGTTTATTTTATGTTTGAAATTTAAAAAAAAGGAATTATTAAAATTTTATTTGCTTTATAAAATAGTTATTATTTACAAAAAACACCTAGTAGTCAAATATCCCAATAGTTTAAGAGTTATAGATTAAGAATTGATACAGTGAAATTTTATAAAATATTTGCAAGCACAAATAAACAATTTACAAGGTTAGTTTTAGTGTACTCTACTCAGAGGTTTACAAAAAGTAAAATCATTCACTTGTGTTCTAACTGAGCTAGATTCAAATATAAATTACTGGAAGTATAACGTAGAAGTTTTTTTTTAGTCGGGATATTCAGAAAACTGAATATTCGACACATAGTTTCAAATTTCACCTAGGCCAAACAAAGCGAGATTGCTTATAAGACTTAAAGTAGGTGGAAATAACTTATTCTCAAACGAAAGACCGTTGAAGAAATCGGCGTCCCAAAAAAGTGGGGTCCGAAAACATTATTCAACTGGTTAAAACGGTGTTCCGTTAGAGAATTGGCTCCCGTAACGTGGGGCTAGAAAAATTCTCGAACTGGAGATTCGTTGGAATATGTATTTGCATATTAAATAAGTAGGCTATATGGGCAATATGCAACATTCAGCGAAGGCTGTGATCTAAAAGTCTGTAGATTTATCGGCTGAAAAAGAAGACGCTCTTCATTCTGAATTCTTTATTTTTAATTGATTTAGTTTATTCAGCCCACATACCCTGACGAAGACGATTGATGGACATCCAATGAACTATACAGCCCTAACTAACTGAATATACATGTAATAATTCACATTCGTGAAATAAAAGGTTAATGAAAATTAGAGAGAAATAAACAATTGTGTAACATAGTGATGCAAAAAAATCTAGGTAGGGAAGCACGGGTATTCACAAGTAAGGAAGTATGTGCATTGTTAAATTTAGAAAAGAGAAATTAATTGAATTGTAATTAATATTACCTTTTATTTAAAAAATAATAATGCAAAAGAAAGATGTTTTATAATTTATTATTACGGCATTACCTCCTAATTAAGCAAGAAAATGTGTTTAAAACCAATAAAATGATGGTCTTATCTTAATAAAGTTTACCCCTTTTTTTGCCATTTAAAAACCCCAAAAGGAATGTTATTAATTTGCATCTACATAATAACATTTTGGTATATGTAACATAAAATTTATTAAAATCCAGAGCAACAATGTTCATAAAATATCGACATAAAAGAGCAAGTGCATGAAGTATAAAAGGTTACAGTGCAGACATAAACGTGTCTTGATGTGTTTCCATAATATTTTATCTTCGTTCCAGACACTTGACTTTATGTTACAATGAAAACATTGTATATAGCAAAGGTAAAATCTTATTGTATAATATTGCCGTAAGAAGCGTATTATTTTAGCACCATTTTGGAATATTTAATTTCCAAAATTTATCATTTCCAATTAATTACTTATTTAAGTTAAATCAAAATTAACTACTAAGTAGATGGCCGAAGGTTTAACGAACTCGAATTAGGCAAAGTCGTAAATATTACCTTAATTAAGTCCCTGATGGGGTAAGTATTGCATTTTCAAAGGAGTTACAAAAATTAAATATCAATTAGATATAAAGGCCCATTATTATATAGTACTAGTGGACCCAGCAGTGCTTCGCTATTGCTTGTTTTAATTTAAAGGGTAATTATTCCATTTCATTACATTGACTTAAGTAGTCGAATTGCAAAATGGTTTTTATGTAACTTAAGAATATAATACACAAATTTAGATTTATGGTTTGTAAACCTTTTTAGTTAATACAGTAAACATTTTGCCTGCTTTAACCCAATCTAAAAAAAACTGATAGTTGTGAGGAATTGTATAAAAACCTGATTCTAAATTAACCCAATTGGTTGCAAATAAACGTGTTTTGGTTCATTGTAGGCATAACCTAAAGTTATGTTCAGTTTTTGATCCAAATCAGCTGTTTTATATATAATATGTAACAACCAATGTTTGAATTGAAATAAATTATAGTAAGCATTTTTAGTGGATTTTATTATTATTATTTTTTAATTTTTTTATTTTAAGTTAGTCAATCTAACCTAAAAAAGCTTTTGGTTTTGAAGCATAATAAACTGATTATAAATGCTAAGTAAAGTTGCTATGGTAATGAATGTAAACAAACATGTGTTGCTAAGCTTTTTATACGAACAGCTGTTTTTGTTCACTATGGGTCTTGAGTCCATACAAAAGAGGCTGTTTAGTTTTTTCCAAATTCTAAACTTTTTCGGGAAGCTTTTCAAATTTTGTATATAAAAACCTAGTTCGAACTATTACGAACATTTTAAAACAAAAAAAATGCGAAGTTGGTCCAGCCGTTCTCAAGTGATGCGCTTACAGAAGAACGGCAATTAATTTTTATTATATAGATTATTAATAACTCTTCTGTATAGTACTTTGCGATTCCTATACCCTTTGTTATTCTAATATCCCCTTTCACCGTTTTCCTGAATCCTAAAATAATATGCGATTTATGTTCTCACAATACAAGCATTTTTTAGCAAGAAAAACATTATGAGTTACCCAAAGACAAAATTTAAATTTAAAAAATTCCAATTTGTTTTGATTCAGATACACCATTGTATTATAGCTTTTCACCTGTTCGTAGTTTTGTATAAATTTTAAAAAGTCACCAAGATTTCCCTAAAGTTAATATAATGGTTACGTTTTGAAAATGTTATGAAAACTAACTGTACAATCTTTAAAAGAATACCATATAGGAAGGTAAACTTTTGTTTAAGTATTAAAGCTGACGTATGTAATTATATTTAATTTTCAGGCGACTGTGAGATTGTGGTCTGTATAAAGTGATGAACATTTTGTAGCGTCGTGTTAAAAAAAATGGGAAAATACCTCTTACATAATTAATAATGTTTACTAAAATACCCTATTCAATAAAATTGCATTTTATGTTAAACCTTTTTCTAAATCTACTAGTTTATAGAACTCCACTGAAACAGAGAAAATGCTTATTATTCAATTAGAGATTATAATTATTTATGCACAGTAGTAGAAGTACTTTTTTATACCTATCTAAACAATAAAATTTCACCTTAAGGAGTTTTCATTCTGGTCTAACATAAGTTATGTGTACGGGGTAAGGATAACTGTTATTGCAACATATCAAGATACGTTTGAATATTCTGGAATACACCTTTTATAAGACCGGTTTAATTCGGTTCGAATCATTATATCCTGCTGTAGTTTATTTGACAATACGATAAAACTGCCAAGCTATGTTAGGCATAAAATAATATAGATCAATTTTAAAAAGACATCCTGCATTTAATCTGCTAATAGAGACTGTTTAGTAAATAAAATCCTTATAGAATAACATAAATTAAATACTCTAATTTATCAACCAAATAACTTTAGTTATTAGGCCTATTTGAATGACGTTTAATTTGAAATGTAAAAATTAAGATGAACACAATCTACAAACTAGTAAAAGTATTTGTAATTTATTTGCACGTACGAAGTATTACATCTTCGTTAGAATTAGAACCTTTATCAAATATTTATAAATAAATCTTGTAACTCTACTTAATATTGGTTAATACTCGTAATTTATACTGAATAAATATTTAATATATAAATTCATATATTTAATGAAAATATAAAATAATTAGGTATTTTTTTAGAAGTAAACACTAAATTATTGTTTATTAAGAAACTTTGGCTTATCAACAGCAATATCTGTGCACACGATTCTTCAATTTCATATCTGCAATAAAGGTATTATTGTCCACTATTTAGAAAAGACAAACTGTAGCCATAACTTATCCCTCTTGTTTGATTTCCACACCACTATTGACGATAAAGTATTATTTTTTTAAAGTGTTAGCAAAATTTTCTATAAACAAAATTCTGACTAACTTATAAATATTTGAATGTCAGTTTAAGAGGGCTTCAATCGCGACAACCGCAACAAATATTTTCAACTAGTAAGCTCAACAATTGTTTTAAACTGAAACGATTATATTTCAATAAAAACTATTTTATTAGGTAAAAGAACTGAATGACACACTTTAATAAACCGGATAAAACATCATAAACACATGAAATCATAACGTGTCGGAATGTTTTCAATGAAAATAGAAATAAGGAAATCATACATCATCGCTTGTCAAGTTTCGGAGTTTTCATACGGAGAGAAATAAACAATCAGTTTATCTAAATGTCAAACAGCGTTACTTTGTAATGAAATACTGCTTCCGTTAGTAGAACAATATTGTTTTGTTTCTGTATTGGTTAAAACTTCAAAGTTAATATTTGAACAACAATTTTACATTATGATTATACAAACACGGACGTTTTAAAATTTTGTGAGTTTTTCTCTATAAAAGGTTTTCAACCATTGGTTAAAGTGTGATTTAAAAATTGTATTTTTTGTAAATAATTACAATAGAGAAGTAAAAAACGCAAACTTCCCTTCAATAAATTTTATATTTATATATTTGTTTACGTGAAAACCATGAGCTGTTATATCGCCTAACCCCTTCAAAAACTAGTGCTACACAGACAGTATTGTTTTTACATACTGTAGTACTAAGTGCGTAATAAGATAAAACAAAGAAAAGCCGTAACATAAGTAGCACATGTTGCATGTATCAGATAGCAAAATATAAAAAGCATATTTTCAATTTATTTTCGTTCTACTTAGGTGTGCTTAAGACCACACGTTGGAAGTGATAACTTCTATGGCCGATTTATACTTTTATCAGTATTATTATTAGAGGAGAATAAAGGTCGACAAATTACGCAAGTCAATATATTGTCAAAAAAAAATATATATATAAATCACATTTTGAAATTGCATAATTATAATATTATAATATGATAATATAATAATTATAATATAGTAATAATATTATAATAATACCTGGAACCTGGGATTTTGAAGCTGAAGTATTTCCTCCACACTAATATCCATTGCGTCGTCAGGTGTGAGAGGAATGAGAACATCAAAGTAGCCTCTCGTCAGATCAACAGTATACCTTAGCCTCCCTACTCCCTCAATCGGTTCGCCAAAACTCTCCCACAACAAAAAACTACCTCTATACACCTGAAATTCATAAAACAATATTTCGGATGCTGCTTGAATTTCACAGGAGGTTCCAAAAGTTACCGGTTTGCTCATATCCGCGATATATTCTTTTTTTGTTAATAAATATCTCCTGCTACTTTTAAAGTATATGGTTTGAATCTGCGCCAATTGTTTGAAACATGACTAACAACTCTGGTCCTCACCTCAAACCCCAGTGAATCGTGTCATGTTCAATTAAATTAATGCTAATTGTCGTTACATCTTACACCGATCCTACCAAGTAATAATCAGTTACAAACATTATAATAATATATATTATCCTAGACTCGGATATCGTGCTGCCTAAGGCCTGGGCTACACGAGCGTACAAAACGCCAAAGATAGTCTGCTTCCTTTTTCAGTACCAATAGCTTCATATTATGTGGACTACACAAGCGGTTTGTCTGCCTGGTAAAGACGCGAAATTGGAGCGTTTGGCAGATCGTACGCCTCTGGATGCGTAAAATAAGCGCGTGGATCATCGGCTCGCCGGACTACACGTAGTGGCAACGTGTGTTTCTCTTGGTACCTCCCCCTCCCACTGGAGTGTTTTCAATGTTGAGCCAAACTTACCCCAGAGTCAGATCAAGTCTTTCGGTACTTCTCAGAGCTCAGTACTTCTCCTCATAACAGTACCTTTTTACACTATTAACTCACTGGTCATACCAAACAGTTTGTCAAACGACGCCACTGATTGATATACGACAGAACTGATATAATTTCTCTGGGTACACTCTATGGGTATTAAACATTACTTGAAACTGCCCTGTTACCAAACAGCTTGATAATGTTGGGTGTGACAACCAATGCCTCTTTGCAGGACATTTCGTCGCGTCGTGTCCGTTGGCCAACGCCACCGTGTGTTACCGTGCCAGTGTCCGTTGTGTTATACTTTATGTGACATGTTTAAATGTTTGAGTGTTTTGTGTTGTGAAGTAAGTGTTGTGTTAAGAGTAATTTTATATTTGACTTGATAATGGAGACGTGAGCTCCGAAATCGATTGTCAATAAGGGCTAAATTAGGACTGTAGACGGACATAATAAATTATGTAACCAAGTTTTATTACAATATTTTATGTTTATTGAATGTATTTACATTCATTGCAACTAATTTGATTACGCTTTTTCCTTAAGTGTATTTCTATTTGTAATTGCCATATCAAACCGATTTGTAAAGCTTTTTCGTTACTCGTATTTTGTATTTTTCATTGCAGTAGCGACCAATTAATAACACTTTTTTCGCTATGCATTACATTTTTTATTTCTTAACTACTACCGCTACCCGCGTTAAGGAACTTCGTTCCAAATGTAAAATTTTACAAATTTTTAAATTATTTGTAAATCTAATATGGCACTAGGTGATATATGAGATAACCATACTACTTAAAAGCAAAATCGTTAACTAAAAGAAATAAAGTATGATTGGTGGAATAAATGTATAGTATAATAATTTGAAATGCGTTTACTAAAGTACAAAAGAAAGGTACTTTGTTTTATTCATGCCAATCATAAGAATTAAAAGATAATTGTAATATGCATTCCCTGCTCCCGATATGCATCTTGTTTATATTATCTGCAAATATTTTCAACTGGTTTGTAACAGAACTGTAAACAATAAAAAAATCTGAAAAAATGGTTATTTTACAGACTTACGACTTCTATATCACTTCTTAGTTAACGTTTTACAAAATACGGTTTATGAAATTATATAGAATCAAGTGAAAAATGCTTTATTTTCAATATAAATAGGCTACACAAATATTTGGTAAAATACGGATAAAATAGTAAGGCGTTCGGAAAGGTTGCGATAGAAAACGTCCGCTAAGATCTAGGACTTACATCACGTGAGGACGCGAAGTGTTATTTGTTCTTCGCAAAACGTTGTGTTTTTGTACATCATACTGATTTTTTCAAAAGGATTTGTGTTGTTTTTTTTTTTTTTTTGTGTGTGTGTGGTGTAGCGTGAAACCTTGCTTCGAGGAATTTTATATTTGACGACAACGTCAACAACGTGTCCTGTATCAGCAGTTCTATACAATTGAAACAACAATAAGGTGGGTGTATTCCATTAAGAGTATAGTGATTCACAGTTGATTAGGCTGTCTGTTTGTTTGGATACGGTTTTGAAACACCATATATCGAAGAAACTTTAAATGTCATAAACTGAATTACTCGCATTTGTTGATTTAAAAACTAAACTTTACAAGAAAACAAATTTATTATGTTCTTATAAAACACGGTATTTTATGTACTTAATAAGATTACTTTTATGTTTCTTTTGTAACACTGCTACACGATTGGATATTAAACTGTTGTGTCGTCGTTTATAAAATTTAATTAATTTCGTGTTGAAAGGGCAGGTGCATGTATCCTTTGTTAGCAAAAAACAATCAAATTTCCTGTTTCATTTAAACAGAGGCGAAACACGTGGCAAATCTTATTACACAACATCAGTTTATAACATTATACTTCATTAAGTTTTTAGATTGACAATTTATTGTTTTACTGTAGAAAATAACTATGTTAAACGTAAATATCTCGTTTTCAAAATATTCCTTTTAAAACTCTTAATATATTAATATCTTTAAAGGCATTACATAAATAAATGTTGTATGTGAAAAAATATATTTAAAAAAATGTATTTATTCAAATTTAATTAAATATAATCTAAACTACCGTAACAGTAACATAGAATCAATTCTTATACAAGGGTAGTATATCAAGTATAGACCATCACCAATTTTAACTTCTCACACGAAGCATTTAGTAAAACCAACTCGAAAGCCTTCAAAGTTATTAGCGAATTTCAATAGTAAAAATGACCTATGAAGTGGCCTTTATGGTAAGAACCAAGGTCGGGAGTAAAAAATGAGCACCGATCATTGTCCCCGGAACACGTTTTAGGGTGTCATTAAAAATCATATATACAGGGTGTATCAGGAAGAAACGGAAAGAATTGCAGGACGTGTTCTACTGGTGAAAATAATGAAAAAAGCTCATATAAACATAGGTCCGCAAACGCTTCGTTTTCCAGATATCCGCCATTTTGTTTTTTGTACAAAATAATTCATATCTAGAGAACGGTTTTACTGATTGAGTTCAAACTTGGCATGAAGTTTAAGCTGTCAATGATATACCTCAAAAAAAAAAAATAAACGGTTAAATCCAATCATGCGTTTAAAAATGGCGGCTGTTTGAAAATTTCAAACCTAAATTACTCCAAAACCGTACATTTTAACGAAAAATGTCAAGACACCTTTTTTGTAGCCCTTTTGATTCTTATCGGATGGTGTAACTTTCAAAACAATCGGATGAAGGATAATAGCTAAGTTAAAAGGTAATGACAACAAATGTCCATACAATATTGTAGTATTTACTGTGTTTGTATAGGATGCCGAGTTGAACAAACCAATTAGTAAACATAACTTAACTTTTATCCTTCATCCGATTGTTTTGACAGTTACACCATCCGATAGGGAATCAAAAGGGCTACAAAAAAGGTGTCTTGACATTTTTCGTTTAAATGTACGGTTTTAGAGTAATTTAGGTTTGTAATTTTCAAACAGCCGCCATTTTGAAACGCATGATTGGATTTAATTGTTTATTTTTCTTGAAGTATATCATTGTCAGGTTAAACTTCATACCCAGTTTTAACTCAATCAGTCAAACCGTTCTCTAGATATGAATTATTTTGTACAAAAAACAAAATGGCGGATATCTGGAAAACGAATCGTTTTCTGACCTATGTTTATAGGAACGTTTTTCATTATTTTCACCAGTAGAACACGTCCTGCAATTCTTTCCGTTTCTTCCTGATACACCCTGTATATGTATATTTATTGTATATATGTGTTCCTAGTCTAGCGGCCGCATTTTAAGTCCGATTTGGTTCAGATTTGGTACGCATGTTGGATGTCTACGACGCTCGGACGAGTTCGTTAGCCAAAAAAATAAAATAGCCAATAGGAAGCAATTTTATGACCGGAAGTAACTATTTTAAATTTTTCCTACCAGAATGAATTTGTTTTTGAGTTTTTTTCTACAAATATGAATATAGGATGTATTCTGCATATTTTTTTACGCGACCTTATAGCTCGCTTGGTTCACCCAAAATCGATCAAAACGTAAAATACCATTGAAGTACCCGGTTCAAAGTCATGTGGTGGATTCTACCGTGGGGTTGGCGTGCGAAGCACGCAATGCATTGTCCATTGAAGATACTCCCAATACGGGGGTTGGCGTGTGAAGCACGCAATGCTTGGTGTATTGAAGATACTATCAATATGCGTAATGGTGTGCGAAGAACGCAATGCATTATGTATTGAAGATAATCCTAATGTGCGGAATGGTGTGCTAAGCATGCAATGCATTGTGTATTGAAGATGCTCCCAATATGCGGAATGGCGTGCGAAACACGCATGCTTTGTGTGTTGAAGATACTCCCAATATGCCGAATGGCGTGCGAACCATTTTGCAGCTATTCAGCACCGTCGTGAATAGACCTACTTCATAATTGTTGCTTGAAACCCTAAAACATAGGCCTATAAACTTAATTTTGGAAATTTGCTCAACTCACGTCAGCGGTTCAGCTGCGTGGTCGAATTATTTCATTAGGTCACAGCCTTCCACCTGACCTTTAGTTCTAGTAATTAGTAGAAAACTAGTAAGCCGCCGTGAAAAATCACAGGCAGATTAATTAGATACACATCAAAAATACACAACTTAAAAAACAAACTATTTACAAACAACATTAAGGCCTACTTATCTAGGCCTACCTAAACATAGCCCCAAACTATAATCTACACTGGATTTATTTAAGTAGTACAGATGATGGGTGAAATCAGCTGTTAGACGAATAGGTAGGCCTAAATTTTCTTTAAATTTGTATAAACAAATACATTGAAGATAAAAGGTTGTAACTATGTATAGTTTATAATATCAAAGCAAATATTATAACGCATATTATAGCATTCATTAGTTAGTTCTTTAACTCATATTTTAAAAAAAATCAACTTCCCAAGAAGGTATAATGATTGAAGTTGTAAACATAACTCCAAACTATAATCGACACTGGGTTTACAGATGATGGGTGAAATCAGCTGTTATATTATATGTTACTCACGTAAGTACGTACGCTCTTACACTACCTTTTATAGGAGTTGATGTTGCAAAACTAATTTTTACAACTACTCAAAGCCCTTTTTTGTTGTTTATAATGTTATAATAATTAAATTGTTATCTAATCAGCAGTTTAATTTGCCAATTTTATCACGATTAGGAAATACTTGTAACATTTTGAATTAAATTTTATTTAACGTATTTTAGTCTGCATTGCCATAACTCAGACTTTGCAATACGTTTAAAATATACTAAATGATCTCGTTCAAATAGTTTAAAGACTTTGTATACACTTGTTGGATGACTTTGAGGAGTTTTAGGCGGTGTCGCTGACATTTATCGTGCTAGTGACATGCCACTCGAAAACCAACCTGTGTTATCTTATGGGGTCGCCAGGACCACCACCAGTGGTCTGGGGTCACCAGTGTCGCTGACACGTTGACAGCGACTCTTGTCACTAGCACGTGTCTCTAGCGAACCAACCGGTCGGTGTTTGGACAGACATGTCTCTTGCCTCTTGGGTCCGAGCATGCGCAGAACTTATTTCTAATCAGTTGTAAAGGCGCTGCGAATCTGGTTTGTTAGAGGTGAGTCGTGATAGCAAAATGCCGCTTCCTGATAATGAACAGTCGAATAAAGAGTTTGTTGCAGCAGTAGAAGAGTTTCCAGTGCTGTACAACTACAATTTGAAGAATTACAGCAATCGTAATGAGCAAGACAAGGCATGGCGGCAAGTGGCTTCAAAATTCAACGTTAACCCTACAACTGTCCATGTTATGTTTTGCAACGCCAAGTCATTTCGGTGTGTGTGCAATCATATTTTAAAAAATTCTCCAAATATAGTAATTGTATACCAATCCAAAAGTGTTCTGTACCTTTTTTGTAGAGAAAGTCTCAAAGAATTCCTATATGCAATTAAAAAATTTATTGATGTAAAATTTAAAAGTTTTTAGCTCAAAAAACAAAAAATTTTCAGTAACGAAAGGAAAATGTTCAACTTTAGGCCTACATTACAAGTAGTAAACATTTTTTATAATTTTTTCGTAAGCTTAAAAAAGTTTCATAATTTAGTTCTAAACAGAACTGTATAAAAACATTTATCAATTTCAAATTTCTTATTTTGAAAACACCTGTTTTTATGTTCCATCTACACGACTTCTAACAAAAGTTGGCCTAGTTTCAAACGTAATTTAAGATTATTTGCTTTACCCAAAAATGAAATATTATTATAACAAAGTGTAGAGAATAAATCAAAGAATTGAACCGTATACTTATAAATTATCTTTTCCTAAAAGTGTTTGACTTAGAATTATTTGAATAACAAAAGAGATAAAAAATGTAGAAATCTTTTAGCCCGTTCAAGCTATCACGATGCGCGCGCAAACCCCTATGTCTACCCATGTTATAAAAAGCCGTTAGAGCTCGATTTTAAACCTTAGATGAGACCGTATTAGCAGTCACTTTCCCACGGTCCTACACAATAAACTGTTCAAATTAAGAGTATTTGGTTTACAGGGAAAGTTAACTTGAAGCATTAAGTTTACAAAGATACCAAAATATCTCTAAAAAACTATTGTTTTCACACAGATATCACGTGTAATATATAACGCTGTTTATTGGTTCGAAAACTGACCAATTGCAAGGGTCTACGAAACGGCCTACAATTGTTGAACTATTTGTCCGATTTTTGATTGGATGGCAATATTAGATAAGGAAAATTGTTAAGAATCCAACAATATCTAATTTTACTTTAGAAGAAGTAGTGGGCGGGGTTTAGAGAGAGAGGAAAGGTGTGTTATTTCGTCGTGTTTTGTGACGAAAACTGGTGAATTGACGGGCGCCGAGTTTGTTGAAGAAAACTAATAAACTGCAACGATGATTACGTATGTAAATATACGTTTTAGAAAAAACTTGTAAATAAAAAAATTAAAGTTTAGATCATTACCTTTCCAACGGTTTTTGACTTTTTGTGATTGAACAATTTTTAGTGGGTGAAGTATTCATTACAAGTATAGTTGTCTAATTTTATCGTTTTCACGTGCCACGCCCCCACGACCACTCAAATTGAGTAGTCTGACAGTTGCAGGGTTAAAGGTAACGCCTATTGAACTAGTTTACATGACACAAAACAATTGTTACATATTATAGTATAAAATACCGTGTAAAGATTATTAAATCGGATAGTTAATAACAGACTAATTCTAATTTTCTTAACCGTCTATTTGGCAAAGAGTACCGGGGGTACACTTTTAAAGCGCCATCCCACTGGCAAAGAGTACCTCGGGTACTCTTTTAACAAACATTTTTTAAATCAAAGTTTGCGCATCTAAGGTAATATTTAAATAAGTCATATTATATATCATTGTACGCAGAGCATTCTAAAGATTAATTTGGTATATAGTTTATTACATTGTGATACATAATTAACACGTAAAAAATATGCTAAGTCACGCAAGAAATGTTGGAATGTCGTTGAGTTCGTCTGATGCGATAGAACACGAATAAAATGCTCGTTTTCCCACTCATTTTTGTATGGTTAAATTTCGTTTTGAATAATTTTGATTACTCCACTGCTTAGGTCAAACCTTTTACTTTGAACATAAAGCTTGTACTTTAGAGTTAACAGTTTGGAAAAAATATCATGAGGTTATCTTTTATGTTTTTGTAGAAAACGGTACTACATGAAAAAGGTTAACATGGAAAATACCTTAACATACCTTAAAATATTGACAGCCTTCCTTCAATACTTATTGATTTCCTATAGTTATTATCCTCGATGTTACACTTATCTTTCAACAGACCGCACAGTTTTGTATAAGTTTCAGGTTTAATCCTATAAACATTTTGGAACTTTTCAGGGTGTTGGAATAACTGTCTTGTTACAGTAGATTGACTGGATAAAAAATTATCTTTCCAATAAGGATAGCTCCAGAATTCTCTTGCAATATGAATTCTTCGCCGTCGTCTTATTCTCCTTAACACCAACAGCAGCAACACAGCATCCTCCTCCGACGACGACATTTTCTAAAAAATCAGCTGACTCCTTCTCTTCCTTGCAATGTCAGCCGCATGGTGTCAGCGACACCGGTGTGTAATCCGCCTTACGTTGCGTTAACTTTTCTACACTTAATGCTGTTATAAATGCATAATTAGATCTCTACGCATTATTTATAATAAATAATCAGCAGTTTATAACTACGTAAAATCCCAAGTAGTCGCAATAAGAACATTTTGGGAAATGTGTACAAGAAAAAATGCATCTGAATGTTTTATAACTTCCAGGATAAAACTTTCTGAACACCCTGTGTTTAAAGGTTTTTTTTAAATATTAAAATTCTCTTTTGAGCCTTTAAAATATCTGATAATCTAAATTTAAATAAATAATTGAAGCTGGGATGTTTATATATTCTAATACGTATACCCTTTCCTGAGTATTCTAAAACTTACTGGAAAGTTGAGCATGGTTCTCAAGGAAAGAAATAGGTTTCTATTTGAAAAACTTATCTGTGTCTGTGTAATGGCATTATAATAGAATTTTACATTTATACTTAGTTACCATAACAACTGTATAACAAAACAAACTTATTGAGTCCAAATACGTCCATTAGCATTAATAATTCAGTTACATTACTCGCTATCCCCAGACAAGCGTAATTTTTTTTTTTCAAGTATTTGATATTTACTTCCCATTTATACATCGAAGACTGTTATTTCAGACATTTTATTACAATAAACTTACGTCATACCATAACGTAATAAGCTTTATACTGTTGGAACCTCAATACACCTCAAAGCCAGTTAAGTATTATTTGAAACACTTCTTCCATTATAACTTGATAATGGCCTTTATAATGGCTTTTATAATGGCTAATACTGTAACTTTAAGTTTTTGGAAAAAAATCTCTACTGAGATTGTTGTTACTAATGGGTCCACTTAGTTTACAAAACAAATATAAACGTAATGAACTTAACACTATGTTTTAACAAACATTGCTTTTAGTAAAACCAATTTAAGGTTTGTTGGCAAATTTCTTTAAATTTGTCTGTAATTCTTGGTTAAAAAAATTATAGGAGAACTTAAATTATGAATTGAATGTACTACCTCCGTCTATATTTCATCCAAAATCTCAGATATTGAAAACAATTGAGAAATAACAATTGGCAAGTACTTTGAATGACACAGAAACTAGTTCAATTACATGTTACCTGCGGAAACATCATATGTTATAGCAGTCACGATTCCAAACAAGATACAGTTGTGATAATTGTAGTTGATAGTTATGCCATCACTACACTGGATTTCATGTTCACCGTGCTGTACAGAGCGCCCATAAGCCATATTATCCATACGACAGTCTCAGCTATACTAGCCAACTAAAAACATCAAGTCCCATGCAATGCTAAGTCAGTTGACACAACCCGCATGACAATAAACGTGATGTTCCTTGTAATGGTAGTAGCATGTCTATTCTCCCGTAAGACCTGTACTGCACGGAGAACGTGGAATCGAGTGTAGGATGTAGATCATCAGACATGAACAAATAATCATCAGTAAGAGTGACATTTACTGAAAGCTCTCCACTTTTTATTGGCAAACTACCCCTTTCTTCCTTTCTTTCTAGTGATTCATAACCGTTCTTGGAATACTTAAAATCTTGGCAACCTTGTGACTCATGCTACAGATGATGTTGACGTTAATATTGTAAACACAGTATAACCTTTGTAGAAGAAACGCGTGTAAAAGATGTTGCTGACGACACCGATATTTTGAAATTTTTATTTAATATAAAAGAAGAAATATTTGTTGTTCAGAGATCTACATTCAGTGATAAAAAAAAACTTTATAATAAATTGATGGAACATGTTCCTGGGGAAAAGGGATGACAATTATTGTCATTTCACAAACTCCTTATGAGATAAAATTAAGTCGGCAGCATATCGACACTATTTGAAATATCAGGAATTTAATTTTTGCTCAACTCTGGATCAGAAAGTGTAAACATAAAGATCCGACAGATATTGGCACAAAAGCATTGCTATTATTCTACGGTGGAAATCCAAAGATTTAGACTCTAAAGTAGATATAATCTTTACGTGAAGAAAATCACAACTAATTTTAAAAGATAATTTAATATTCCAAGAATGCCAACTACAGAATGATGCCAACATTAAGAGTATCTCTTCTTTAAATTTGTGTAAATTAAAATACATTGGTTATAAAAGGTTATATTGATATTACAACCTCAAAGATTTAAAAGATTCTTGTTAATTTCTATTCATCTTGGCAGTATCAAACAATATTGTTCTTAACAACACAAACTCAAAATATCACTGACGTGAAGGGTCTGGCACGGTGTAAAAGACCAGTTGGTAGAATGAATGCAGTACAGCTGCCAACTGAACCCTCCGGGAAGAGTGCTGGTGTCATAGCTGAGTAGTGAACAAGTTTGCGTGAAGGGAAGATCTCAAAAGCTCCGCTCAGTTTTTATAAGTAAAATACGAAAACCCTACTGGTATTCAGACAGTGACGCGACCACTGAAGGGCTAATATGATCCCCTTACAAACTGCAAAATAAATTCAAATGAGCTGTATGGTTGTGGTAGATGTAAGTGTCGACGTTATGGCGTTCAATGTACTGAGATATGTTGTAACTGTTCTGGTAGAGATTCCGTAAATAGCGTATACTGAAAGAAAGTAATTCAAAAGAAACTGAAGAAGACTATTAGATTTGACTTTTCTCTTAAGTGAGATGTAAGATTTATTGAATACATATGCATGTGGGTTATAAAACTCATTTTGATTAATCAACTATGCATAAGCTTTTAGTTTGTCGGGCACAATTTAGTTATTTAATTTCAATTTTTTAAACCAAAAACATAATATTTTTTATCATGACATTTTCAGAAGCCTAATTTTATACCACATACGAATATTAATATTATTTTTTTAACTTCAAGGTAGCGAAACAAATAGAGTTATAAACATATAGTATAACGCACTCCACGCTATTTTTTACAATTATTTTAAAATTTTTTGTTCGGTTTGCTTTTAAAGCGTACTTTATATTTTTTTTTACTATTATTTTTATTTTTATTTTTTTGTCTGGGACCATGATCAGTGCTCACTTACTACACCCAACAAGATTAATGAGCTCCCGAAGTTTCTGCATATCGTCTTGAATCACCCTGTATATACAGTTTTTAATGACACCCGAAAACGTGTTCTGGGGACCATGATCAGTGCTCACTTACTACACCCAACAAGGAGCTCCCGAAGTGTCTGCATATCGTCGTAAATCACCCTGTATATACAGTTTTTAATGAAACCCGAAAACCTGTTCTGGGTACCATGATCAGTGCTCACTTACTACACCCATAAAAATTACCGAGCTCCCGAAGTTTCTGCATATCGTCGTGAATCATCCTGTATATACAGTTTTTAATGACACCCGAAAACGTGTTCTGGGGACCATGATCAGTGCTCACTTACTACACCCAACAAATATAATATTGCATTGTCATCGTTCTTTGATAAGTGTGCAAAGTTTCAAATCAATCCGACGTTTTGAAGGGGTTGAAAATCACGTTCAAAGGTTCCGTTACATAGATAGATACGACATACCAAGGTAATACAAGCTTATTAAAAAAACGCACTTTGAACTCTCATATTTTTCTAGATTTTTAGCATGTCCAAAAGATACCAATAATGAACTGCAATATTTAAACCCCACATTTATGGTAATTAGTTCCACCTTCCACCTGTTTTGTGAATAATATATCTGCTGTACTATATGGCAGTTTCTACGAGTTAAATATTTCAACATAGGCTATAACAATGTTGCAATAATACATGAATTTTTAACATTCCATGCCACAATGACAATAGCTCCGACACAATAACTGTTTTATAATTAAAGGACATGAATTATTTTGACAAGCAAAACTGCCATCATACTATAGTAAAGGACAGATTTTATTAAAATGTACTACGTGTATAGGTTGATAAAGTGAAATATATTTACTTCTACAGCCCGTATTATATTTCACACCAAACAGCTGACGTACAGATACCCATGATAAAGGTAATTAAGCCTTTAACCCTAACTAACATCGATTGACTTTGCTTATCTAAGCAGACACAAATTGCCCGACATTTGTATTACAGCTGCGATAAACCTTTAACATTAAACCGGATTTAAACATTATTCTGTAGATTTCATGAATACAGTTTTTATAACTATACTGTTGTATTAAAATAATTTATATACAAAACTGCAAAACAAGTTACAGTTGTTACAGGACGATATTCTTGTAAATAATATTGAATAGTATATTTTATATATATATATTTTTTGTACTATATGTAAAACAGTTTCGCATATTTTTTTAAAAAGGCAATCATATATTTGAATAACGTTTTTATTTAATAAACAGAGACAAATTTATTCCATTTCATCATTATTTGTTTTTAATTAGAAAAAACCTTAATATATATACCCAATTAATTGTAATACGATCAATGTCTAGTGATTTTTGTGCATATGTAAAAACGATGTAGGCAATATACTGTGTAATCATTTGTTTAGAGAAATTAAAGGTATCATAGTAAACTCATTTTAATATTCACGACAATACAAAACTTTTTAATTATAATAAAAACTCTTTGATTATTTGAAAACTGGTCCACCCTTATTATAAGTGATTTTAATTGAGGTTTTATTCTTCAAATTGTAAAGAGTAAAACCTTAAAATTTTGGGAACAATGTCAAATCGAGACCCTTTTGTTACAAAAGTCACGATAAAGACAATTACTAAATTTATTAGTCCTCTTTTACAAAAATTATATTATGTGTTATTCATTTAAATAGTTTATTGTGAACGCTACTGTTAGTATACCAATTTTCGTGTTATAAGATTTCAGTTTTAAAATTTAATTTACTACTCTTTCATTAAATTTTAAAGTGTTTGGTACTGTCCACTTGTAATGTGACTTTTACTCACACCTGACCGATTTTCTCAATCTTAATTTAAATCAAGTAAACTTTGATATCTGTCATAAACTATGGATACACACAACAGCCATAAACCTGGACTGAAGTGGTTCGAGGCATAATTAAGACAATACAGATAAGAAAATCGGAACGGTTAAGCTGTCAGAAGACTCTAGAACAGTAAATCTCTGTATAATTGTACGGGAAACTAACTTACGAAATATATACTGTTTATCGTATAAGCTACTTTTCTTAAATAGAATTGTGTCATGCAGATATTCGTAAGCATTCAATCAATAAATAGCATTTCATTAAATTTATGTTCGACCAACTACATCAAATGTATAAAAGCTATATTGCTTTTGCTACAAGTGAGCGTTCTACCGTGAGTTAGGTCTATCGTTTTTTCCTGAAAACTTTAAAACATTGTTGATACTATAATATTCCTAAAAGTTCAAAATTGCCTTCTCTCTCATTGTCTTAGCAGCTCTCTCACATTGCATTGACTGTGACGAATGAGTATGTTTTATCAAGAAAGAAGAAGATATGAATGGATGTTCAAGTAATCGTATTATGTCAATATTGTAAATACGGTATAATCTTTAGGCATAAATTTACAATCTATGAACACTTTTCGTCGATGTATTGTAATACAGAGTATTCATTGGTCTTAACTATAATATACAAGTAACATTACTACATAATTTAATTCTGGCTTAAGCTGTCACAATGATATGTCAAAGACTATCACATGTGGGTTATCACCCGATAGTGTATGTAATTTGTTTTAATATAATCCTACACTCTAATACGAGCAATGTCTGTTTGTATGTACGAGTTATCTCGAGATCCAGCGGAAGGATTTTGCTGAAAGTTTGTTATTAGAGGCGTTTGGGTCTAAAAAATCGATTGGCAAAAACTCCTACCTCAGGAAAATTCCTTTTTTTCTAAACAACTCATTTGAAAATTGAAAATTTTTAACATGGGCTAATGGAGTTTAAAATCATTTCAACACCAAACGTAACTAAAACATTATCTTTGTGCTGTTATTAACCGTTCTAAAAACCTTTTCACCAGTTTCTGCATTCTTTATATTTCTATAAAGGTAATATAAATTATGTACTGATTTTAATTATTATTTTTTATTTCTAAAATACATAAACAAATTCAGTATGTGATTCGTATTTGCATACATTTTCCTAAAAAAAAAGTACTGAGCGATGCTCGGTCGCCCAGGTACTGTATAAGATATATATATAAGGTAATTTTTTTACTAACGCCTCACTAATAACTGAAACAGTTATGTATAGTTTTTTGTAGTGGTTTTTTTAAAGGTTTTTCAACGCTCAGACAAGTAGCATAACCCCAAACAGTTTTTTTCTACACACATAACACATATTTATTTGCAGTAATAAACGCTTCGGATTCGATGTATTTTCCTCTTTAACATCTTAAAATTATTAATTTTTTTAATTTATGTGAAAAAAACATCTCTCTAACCTTTGCGGTTATTTACATAGTATGATGGATTTTTTGTTTTAGTATGGCTTGTTTAATAACACAATTAGCTAAGAGTACGATACTTTTATAGTAAAGATTGTTCGATTTGTAAATCACTTGATACTCTTGCTTAGTTTTGATTTCAATACAAACTAAATCCGTTGTTAAGAAAATATAATTTCATATTGTGCAATTAAATATTACAATATACAAACTATTCATTTAGTTACAATATTATTTACAACTTAGAGAATATATTTTCCAAGCTATATGTTTTGCCTATCGCTACATTTAGGAAATCCGATAAGGTTAAATCTGTTCTAGTTCCTTAAAAATGAATCTGTTTGAACAACATTACTTCCAATGTATAGTTTTGTTTTTACGCGATATTATTTAAGCAATATTTCTGAAAAAATCCATGAAGACATAACTGCCGTTTCTATCTAATATAATAGTTGAAAATTCATATTCTTAAACTAATCGTATCCTCACTTCCAAAAATTTTCTAGTGAAAGAATTTGGCTATTTTAAATTTTATTTAGTTCAACATCGGCTAAAACAAGTAGCTTGTGTCAAAATTTACAATACATACTTAATTCACAGCTACGTACATAGTAGGTCTATGAGTTTATTTTATAGCAGATACATTTGCCCTAAAATCCCTAAAAAAATACCTTTAAAAACGAACTAAAACATTACCCGCTTCGTTGCATCAAATAATGTTGCTTTTAGAGGTACATGTTGTAATAGAGAGATACGTTATTGGGAAAATAGTACTTACATTTAATTTTATAGTTTTAACTCTTTTATAACAGCAGATATTAGTTTCCGGAACAGTACTATAGCTTCTTGTCAAGTAAAGACTAGCAAAAATCCGTACGAAAAATCTATTTAGAAAGCTTTTCTAAACAAATCTGTACTTTAATTAGGGAATATAATTAATGTTTACTGATCAGTACTGAATAAAATGGAATACCAGTGGCAACACCTCGGTATTTGTATATCACACCGTTTCCTCAGATACTGTTCGACCAAACAGACTTAAACTTGATGGGATATTGATTGTCCAACCTAAGGCCTAATGTAAGTCAAGTTAATTTATAAATTACCTTGTCAATCAGTAGTGGGCGGTAAACATTGATTATAAAGTCAGCTTTACAAAGACAAGTATTCGTAATGGCAGTTCGATGATAAGCATTCAAACGAAAAACTCATTAAAACCAATTAAACGTTTAGGGACTATAATAATCTTCCATTATACATTTACTAGGAGGGGCTCTAGAAGAACTCTCAATAGAAGATGTTGTTTTTTTATAGTAGGAAGGCCACCACTTCTTAAAGTCGAGGACTTCTTGGGTACTTAACTTATGTACTTTAAAACGATTGTTGGTACTTGCTCTTAGAACTAGTTCCGCGTATTGCTCTGGAGTATACAAGCGATCAACATTTTTCATTTTACTCTTTATAGCACCAAAATCACGATCACACGCTGAATATGAGTGACCGCGAACTGGAAAGTTGTGTGTTATTGTAGAAAAAACTCCCAAGTCACACAGGTTCATCAAAAAACGGCAAACCGTGTGGTTTTTGTTCTGTCCAGACGGGCCATCGCTGAAGAGTACTAAGTGTTTTATTGTTTCGGGTAGTTCCGTTTTGATGTAATGAAGTAGCATGCTACAAACTTCGTTAGGTGACTTGTTTGCTTCACCTTCATGATACATGTAAATCTTAGACTTGTTAGTTTTTAAATCGTGAATGCTAAAAACATTCACCCATAACTGGCGCATATAAAAAATCTCCTGCACCGGTATGTTCGGCAAAGGAAGATTTTGCATAAAATCAAAACAAAGAAAAGCGGTATCATCATCTGTGTTCTCTAATGCGGCTTTCATTTTAGAATAACATTTTTTAGCTCGTGTCTTATGGATTTCTAGCTCTCCCTGTGCGGCGAGTTTTGATCTAGGATTAAGATCTTTATTCTTTAACTTAACATTTAGGCTCTCGCATTGACTACACACATCAACTTGAGGCCGTCCGAAAGAATAGCCAAAGTTCTCTTTGTAGTACGTATAATAAAAATTGTAATTTACTTTATCTATCAGGTCCGGATTCTCAGAAATAAACATTCCATGCATCAGTTTAACATTTAAACGAGCATCAAGGTACTTTTTAGGTTTTTCGCCATAGTGCGACTCCTTTACGTCAAATTTGGAGATATGGTCGTGGATACGAGAACAAACCAGTCCAGATATAGCGTTGCCACTTTTATTTTTGCCTCTTTTATCAGTCGGCGTTTCATTTTTTCGAAGCAGCTGAACGATTCTACTTAACCTATTCTTTGAAATGCCATGTACTTGCATGAAGCAACTTTTGCAAACAACTTTAAATAGGCCGTCTACTTTTAAATTGTACGAATATGAAAAGTTTCTCTTAAAAGCATGAGGAGGGTCATTGACGTTAACATTACCATCGTCGTTGGTTATCTCAGGCTCATTGACCTTTTTAGTCCTTCTTTTAATGTTAACTATCTCTAGCAAAGTTTGTAGGTAAGTATCCTGAAGATCTTTGCTTGCAAGCGAATAAAAGTTATGCCAAATGGCATCTATAGTAGTTTGATTTATTTCAGTACTACAATTAAAACTACACTTACAAGTTATACCAATTGGTTTGTCAATCTGAGGAACAATATTGTTTTTATGGTTAACATATGCCTGTCCCTTTACTCTAGCAGTACGTATTATATTATCCTTGTACTTATCTTTATTGGTAACACCACGTCTTCTTTTAGGCTCGGGTCCTTCCCCTTCTGAATCTGACATGATTAGTTTTTGCTTATCACAGGCTTTAATAGCCTTAACACAAAATATTGCACAACTTACAACACCAAACACGCTTTCAACACGAAAGTAAAAACTAGGTTATGTCCAATAAAACAACAAAATTATTCAGGGAAGAACACAACATGTGGCTTGCAGTGCAATGCAGCCAACATGAGCGAGGAAACATTCCCTAGTGTTTATTACAGAAACCAGTCAAGCGACGTCACTTGACTGTTTTCTGAAATAATCGATTCAAGTATTCTTAATGGCAGTTCGATGATAAGCATTCAAACGAAAAACTGCATTAAAACCAATTAAACGTTTAGGGACTATAATAATCTTCCATTATACATTTACTAATTCCATTTTCTTTAGTAAATTTTTCTTTTTTTGTGTTCTTATTTTTTGACTACACCAGTATTAAAGACTACATAATAATATACTATTTTCTGTTAGTTTTAAATGGACCTACAACTGCATTTTAGAAAAACTGACGAAATTTATTTATTTCGAAAGCCATTAAAGTTAATAATTCTTTTGTTTAACGTGCTCACTTTGTTCCCATTGCAGTAATGAAAGACGGGTATTTATTAATATTATTATTACCTTTTTATTTACATTTTCTTTTTTGTAATCTGACCTGTTATCATTGTCTAGATCTGAGTCATAAAATTATTAAGCATCCTGGATACATACAATCACATACAGGGTGCACAATTTAATCATTTAATTTACACAGACTACTGAACAACAACGATACAAATCAAAATTTTTTTTTGTTTTTTTTTTTAAGGCGAAATACCTTGGTGGTTATCATCGCCTGTATAACGAAGAGCATACTCCTTTTTTTACTCCTTCATCTTAGAAAAAAAATAAAAATAAAATTCACGAAATTGATTTGGGAGCACTTGTTTTAGGTCAAGCACTTTGAAATAAACATTTTTTGTCTCTTGAAATTTTTTCTAAAAATTCTTCCTTTTCGAGATATTAGCAACTTTATGTCAATTTATTTCAACACGTTTAGGGCCGCCATTTTGGTTAGAGTGGACCTCTCGAAGTCCGGTTTGCGGCAATGTGTTCTACTAACTAAGACCTTTAATTTGATACCAAACTCGACCTATGCTGCTATTTATGAATTTTGTCTGACTCCTCGTGGGCCGTCCCCCTTAAGGGATAAAAAAGTGATAATACCTTAAAAGAGTAGACATTTATGGCTATTATTGATATACCAAGTCTCATTACTTTATCTATAATGGTAAAAAATATATTTCACCGTTCCGTGACTTTTCAATCACACTGTATTTGTAGAAAAAGCTAAACAAAAATTCATTCTCGTAGGAAAAATCTCAAAAAATAGTTGCTTCCGGTCAAAAAACGTGCTTTTGAATGTTGGATTTATTTTTTTTGCTAACGAAGTGGTCCGAGCGACGTAGACAACCAACATGTGTACCAAATTTGAACCAAATCAGACTTAAAATGCGGCCGCTAGAGTGCGAATACATATATGTGTATCTACATAGATATATATGATTTTTAATGACACCCCAAAACGTGTTCTGGGGACCTTGATCGGTGCTCATTTGCTACTCCCGACCTTGGGTCTAACCATAAGGGCCACTGCAATAGCAAATTTTTCCTATGGAAATTCGCTATTACATAATTTTCTACAGATGTACTTCTTTAGCGTTGTTTTTTGTACATCATATGAGATGAGTTATTTTTATATACATTGTTTTTGTATCTATTCCATAATACATTTATTTATTTTGTAAAAATTATAGATGGCATTACATTAATGGCCTGTTTATTGCACCTTTTTTGGAATTGAAATTTTATTAATCTTGAAATCATTTACACCATCATAAATGCATTGTTTATTTTTTTATAACAATAATTATTTACCAAATTTAGCTTCAGAAGAACTAGTAATTGGTTAATACCACCGTGTTCAGACAGGCGATTATAGGCTTGACCTGTTCAGTGTGAGTAGGGTTAAATAGATTTACTTATCAGCCAGATTTAAATTGCGAGGCTATCATTTACAATGGTAGTCGATACAAAGCTTTAAACTGTATGTTGCCTGTACTTGTTGTTAAGTATAATTGCACCAGAGCTAAACAAAAATGCAATTTAGTGTTTATTTTTATATAACGTTAGAGTATCAGGAAAGATTCGTATTTAATTAAATTTCTATTTCAAATTATACTGGGTGTTCCATAAGTAAAGTGCCAATCTTCGGGGAATCGTTCTATGGGTCAAAATAGGAAAATAAGTTCATATAAACACATACCCGAAATCGCTTCGTTTTCTAGATATTAGCCATTTTTTTTTTTGTACAAACAAATTCTTATCCAGATAACAGTTTTACTGATTGAGTTTGAACTTAGCATGACGTTTCACCTAACAATGATATATATCAAGAAAAATAAGCGATTAAATCCAATCATGAGTTTCAAAATGGCGGAAGTTTGAAAATTTCAAATCTAAATTACTTAAAAACCGTAAATTGTAACAAAAAATGTCAAAGTACCTTTTTTGTAGCCCTTTTTATTCCATTTTGTATAGTGTAACTGTCAAAAAAATAGATTTTTTTTTACAAAATATTTTTAGAGAAGACATATTATTTAACTTATTTTCAAGTGCAATATTGCTGTGCTGTAGTTTGGTCCAGAAAGTGGTAATTATATGTCCTGGTAATTAATTTATACCGACTCACAAACAAAACAAAAAAACTATTGTCCACTTACAGCTATAGATGGATTTATTAGACGGCGACCTGCGCGGAAAATCTTGCTCATGTAGGAAAGGTCGGTGAAGGTTCCCCACCACTGCGCACCTCGTATTTGCTGCTGAGATCTGAAAATAGGATATGACTTGGGGATGGGGTTGCGTCGGCGCACGAAGTGCGCGATGGTGGGGAACCTCACCTACCTCTCCTGCATGAGCAAGATTTTCCGCGCAGGTCGCCGTCTAATAAATCCATCTATAGAAGACAATTAAATATTGTCGATGGAAACAAGTATTGGAACATAAAGCAAATAAAATAGAATTATAATTATAGCTTTCGAAGCTACATTGATACAGAATTTATTTGAAGAAGTGAATTCTCATAGTGATTCAATTTCAGAAAACACTATGTTCAAAGAATCTACTCCATTTGTTTTCATACCATCTAAATACTATATTTTCCTTTATTGTAATGAAATATAATCGAAAGAAAGTAATAACTAATATTGTCAGGATTACAAAGAAATAATAGTTATTATGCCAGTCAAGAACCAGTTTATTATGTTTGGTTTTAACTATTTAAGTTACAAAATCAATTCATACAATATTTTATCAAATAAATTAGTTTGATTCTGTTTCAAAAACTTCTACTGTAGAGCAGTATTAGAAATTTAGTTCCTTTTCTATTAACTTCCTGAAACAAGTTTTTGAATTATATTGCACGGCTCCTGAGATCATTAATTTATCGTCTTCATTACACTATTGCTCCGTCATCGCACAAACCTCTATCACTAATTATTATTATCGAATAAAGCAAACAAGATTTCACAAATGTGTTAACAAATCTAAATCGGTGTATTTAAATAATTATGTTAGTTTATGAAATTTTACTTTAAGCCAAAAGCTCGTTAAATAATAGATGAACGGAATAAACTTTTAGTGTTTAAATTTAATAACAATTGTGTCTGAAGGTAGTTTGAAGATATACGAGTAAAGTACGTAATATAAATTTGTATTATCATAGCTCAAAATGTTAATGACAATATGAAAATTTAATCAGCTGACTTTCTAAATGCGTATCCAGTTAAAATGTGAAACAATTTCAAATCTTTATAACAAATTGTCTAAAATGTTATGATTTATTTTAATTTTATGTTGTAACAGTCACAACTTAAATAGTTTATGGAAAGTCTCGTTTAATGTTTTCACTCACCTATAAATAAATGTACATACTGTATTTTAATTCATACTTAATGTTCTTAGTTCGTTAAAGGTGTCGTTTTGTTTTCACAGCTTTTAATTAATTTAGAAAGAACTGGTAGTTTAACTATTACCATCTATTACTGGTAGACAAATAAATACATTAGTAGGCCTATTATTAATATTCACAATAAAAAGAAAGTAGTTGTAGGCATACTAAACATTATTCTTGGGTAGGCTATATGCCACACGACGATAATAGGGAGTATTGAAATTTTTTGAACTACCGCCATTTTTATTTTTTCAAAATTGATTTCGAGTAGATCAACCAAATATCGTTGAGTGGTATATCGTTTAAAAGCTTATTTAATTCTAAATCCAAAAAGAATAATAATAAATATTAAAAAATAATAGTACAGCAAAATGGTGCAAAATCAGGAAACATGATTTCATTGTTCTTTGGCCGCCATTTTTAATCGGTTAAAGATATGGATGTGAAAACCCACCGTTGGTTTTCTCTTGAAAATCTACATCGAAATTATGTATCACATGACCACCTTCCCAATAAAAAAAAAAAAAAAAACTAAATTACATTCGAAATGGTGGATCCAAGATGGCTGATATTATTTTTTAAATCTTAATAAAATAGTATTTTTACATAGAGTAGGTTCCTCAATCACATCTACCTTTAAATTTCCCTTATATACGTAATATTAAACCGTTTCCAGACTACCGAACACTTGGTATAGTTATTATTTCATTAGGTGCGTTATTACTTTGTAACATCAAACATGTTACAGATCAAGGTAACACCTTCAGCCAATAATGAGTGTACCAGTTATAAATACAAGTATCTTTTTTTTATAAAAAATAAGCATATTTTCAAACATGGCATCAGTATATTATATAACGGGGTTAATAATCGCTTAAAGTACTTCTAAAAGTAAGTATATTAATGTGATGTATTATCAAATTATTATTAACGAGCAGTCTATTTAGGCGACTGTCAGTGTCCTACAAAATACATTGCAAATGACTGTAGTTTAGCCAACAGGATCGTATGACGGTATCTTGGATTAGTGAAAGATGTGATAAGACAAATTAATGTTGCTAACTTTCTTGTACTTTCTGATGTTATTTTGTTAGTTTTACCAAACATTAATGTAAAATGACTTTCACGTTATGTAAGAAAGTAATAACTTATAATCACTAATGAGAGTGAGTAGGCAAATAATTTAAAATACTATTGTAATTATCGATTTTAGTTAATGGTGTATTATAATTAATAGTAATTAATTAAAGAAAAATATTTGCACCCATTTTTATTCTAATATTAATAAGTTATCACATTGTTTGATATTTTACAATTAAATTTACAACATCTTTATTATGTAATTTTTGTTTTTAATTCATAAACTTAACTACATAAGAAAACATATCATCTTCTGATATCCATGCCTAGTTGTATTTCAAGTATAAAGCTACTACTACTTTCTAAACATTGTAACGATCGTTTTAATTTCACCCAAGGGTTAGAGTCGTTACTTCTAGAAAAAGTTGTCAACTATTTTCACCCTCGGCAATAAACCCTCTTCTAAGTTTGGGAGATAATATTTCGCAGAGACCGTCTTTATCATCTTCATCATAAATATGCACTTCTACTTCACAACAAACGATCGTTTTATGTAGATAAAAAAGAAATAAAATATTAATCTAACCTATAAAAACCTGTTGGTTGTGAATAATCATATATATTATTTCTCAAGGCCATTTTTTTGCCGGTACGCCATAACTTCCTTATTACATCATCAAATTACATGAATGAGGCATCATTTTAAAGCTTTCCTTAACCGCTACACCGGAAAAATATACAAAATACAATTATACGAATAAAAAAAAGAAAATAAAGAAATAAAGAATCCGAAAGTAACAGTGATGTAAGATCAAGTAAGTTCTAGGGATATTTTCCTGGCGTTGGCAACGCTGATGATAACAATACCCAGCTGGAGAGCTGCCGTTACGCCACTACATTGCTATTTACATTGACGCACTAAATACGCACTATACGATACTAAATATACGGTGTGTACTTTAATGAAGAGGGATTTAAGTAAGTTAGAATGCGAATGCTTCGCACGGGTCAGCTAGTAATAAACTGATTATAAATTCGCTAAGTTGTTTGCTATGGTAATGAATGTAAACCAACTTGTGGTGTTAAGCTTTTGATACGAACAGCTGTTTTATCTGAATGTTTCGCTACGTTTACGTTTTAATATAAAACTTGCAAAATCATTTCTCATTTTATGTCAGTGACAAACATTGGAAATACCTTTAAATTTTCGTATTTTTATCTTTTGAGTAATTTTGTGTCCATGTAGATTCTTTGTCAGTCATTTAGATAGGACAAAGCTGCTAATATATATATATATAACCTATAGTTAAACATGTAAGAACTTAAAAGAAGCCATATTCTTATGGTTTCAAATTTTTATTTGAACTGTACGTATGACATACAGCATCCACACTACGAATAAAATTCTGAGGTTCGACTGTGCAAATCAAACCTCAAAAGCTAATGACGTGTATCAAACATCTGCGGATCTGCCTGACTAACATACATATTAAGTTTTATACTAATCTGTATACACAGCATCGGTGAGAGGTTACGAATCTATTCCTTGTGAAGTATCTTTTAAAAATATAACAACCTTATATTCTTACATTTACTGTTTATGAAATATTTTATGCTAATGGCTATGTATAATACGCCACTCCTGTTCGCTTTGCTCGCCAAAACCTGGCGGCGACCCATGCCGAAGCAAATGCAAAGAAACTATTGTATGGTCTGATATTATCACAGAAATGATAATTGATTATGACTGAGGCACGTGGATGTAATTAGGATCGTGAATTTAGCGGTGAACTGTACAAATGTAAGACAGACATCGAAATAGCGACGACCATCCACAATAATTCGAACATTACTTTACGTTGTAATTTAACCATTAATATTTACATAATCAATAATCGACATTTCAAACAATTTTGATATTTCCAACTAAATGAAACAATACAATATCTAACACCAGATTTTTGACTGATTATACAGTAAGCCTTTGTGTATGCTTTTACCTTATCTGAAAAAACTGTTAGATGTAAAGTATAATATCTATTTTTCATTTTAAATCTTAATTATTTGCCTAGATTTAAAAAATTCACAATAACAAATTTTCACGACCATCTGTAAGGGGTTATACATTTGTATTGGGATAGGAAGGAGACATTATTTTAAACTTTATAGTCAGTTTTAAAACGTGTTATATTAAGAATTTTTTTTTATTATTACTTTTGCCTGTATATAAACACAACCATTCGACTGAATAACTGAATTAAAAAATTTTAATCTAACAGATTGTGCTTTATTTTCAAAATCTGACTTGAGTTAGGTAAATTTGTAAATTTAGTCGGAAAAAATTCTTACGTTAGGCCTAGTCTGATGAATTATTATAGCAACCAATTGAATAAAATAACAGATTTGACAACTTTTTGCTCTTATATTTGAATTAACAAATGATTTTACACTTTGAAGAAACTATTTGTATTTCTACCTTTTAGGTTAGGTTTTTATTAAAGTGTAGGCATGAGTCTTGCCGGTGCTTTTATTGTAACTACGGTTACGAAATATACGAATTAATTTGATTTGAACATATTACATTATTTACCATCTTAGCTTTAGTGTTATGATTATGTGTGTAGAAGGTTCCAACGGCGTGCCATGTATATATAAGTTTTTTTTCCATTTTTCATTTTTATCCCTTTAAATAAAATAAAAATGGCGGCCGGACCGTTTCTCTCAGTGTAAGCTTTTTTCCAAAGCCAGTTTGTGGCTTAACCGTAAGTCGAATTTAAAAACTAATACAATTTTGCTAAAAGCAAATTAAATTTTAAACAAAATTGTATTCTTGATTGTTTCCGTATCTCTAACGGTAACCTCACAAAATGGCCGTAAACTTTTAATTTGTTAAAAATTGTCCAAGTTTTCGTATTTTAACCATGTTTTTATACATTTATTCTAAACCAATTCAAAAGTGTTCCATAGCTTTTTTGTAGATAAAGGTTTAAAGAATTCATATATGCCAGTAAAAAAATTATTGAAGTAAAATTAAGAAAGTTATTAGCTCAAGAAACAATCACGTCCAGTAAGGAAAGGAAAATGTTTAACTTTAGGCCTACATAAAAAGTAGTAAAAATTATTGTAATTTTTTTTCATAAATGTAAAAAAAGTTTCGTAATTTAGTTCTAAATAGAATTGTATGACAATATTTATCAATTTCAAATTTCTTATTTTGAAAACACCAGTTTTTATGTTCCTACTACAAGACTGCTAACAAAACTAGGCCTGTTTTGAATAGTAATTTAGGAATATACCATTTGCCTAAAAATGACATATTATTATAAGAAAGTGTAGAGGATAAATCAAAGAATTGAACTGTATACCTGTAAATTTCATAAAAGTATTTGACTTAGCTTACTTGAAAATTACAAAATGAGATGAAACAAATGAAACATAGCGGCGATATAGGACATACAAAAAATGACCGTAGGACACCGTGGGAAGTGTTGGTACATGGGTTGAGATCACTATCACGACGTTTTAACATCGCTTGTTTTCATTATTTCTAATATTGGAATATGATATGGAACTTGAGTTAACTTATGATACATTGTTAAGTTTGAGTTATTTAAGTATGTAAATATTTAATTGTATGTTGTCCCTCTATAACGCAATATTTTTAGCTATCTTACGCATTATTAGCCTAAATAAAACAATGCCTCTAAAAGAAAATCTTTAGCAGTTAAAGCTCAAGAAAAGAAATAAAAACGAGAACTAGAAATCCCGGAATCGCGGGAATTGTAAATAATGTTTCACTGGCTAAACCTTGTGCTTACTTCCTTACTGGCACACTATTTTTAACCTAAGCTTAACACCACATTTTTTATTTCAACGAGCGAGGTCTACTGTTCCCAGAACTACCAGTAAGTTTTAGTGATAAGTTATACAGGTATTTACTTATAAAAATATATCAGTTGGTACTGGGTACAATATACTTTAATATCATAGGTATTAGGTACTATACTCTTGTTGCAAGAATACTCTAAAATAACAAATGCCCCTAGATAATCAGGTACTTTGTACCTGTTGTATCCATCGATGTATAAACACACTGGATCGCTTGCTGCGTGTATTGAATGCGGTCCGGCCAGCCTAGCCGCTTCCCCCACGACTGGTGGGACAGCAACAACACGTGAAGCATTCAAAGCTAATGCAACGTCCACAAATGTTTTAATTTATTTTGCTCAGCTTCAACAACGGCACCAAACATTATTTGTAAAATAATCATTTTAATTTCTAAACAATATTTAATAATTGTTATACAGTATGTAACACTTATTTTTGTAGTAAACTAGTGGACCCAGCAATGCTTCCCTATTGCTTGATTTAAATTAAAGGTTATTAAAGTTATTCCATTGTATTACATCGACTTAAGTGATCGAATTATTGCAAAATGGTTTTTATGCCACAAGAATATACTACACAAATTTAGATCTATAGTTTGTAAACCTTTATAGATAATACAGTAAACCTTTTGTTTGTTTTTACCTAATCTAAAAAACTGATAGTTGTGATGAATTGTAAAAAAACCTGATTCTAAATTAGCCCAATTGGTTGGAAATAAACGTGTTTTGGTTCATTGTAGGCCTAACCTAAAATTATGTTCAGTTTTTGATGGAAATCAGTTGTTTTATATATAATATGTAACAACCAATGTTTGAATTTAATTAAAATATAGTACCGTAAGCATTTTTAGTTGATTTTTGTTTTTATTTACTTTAAGTTGGTCAATCTAACCTATAAAAAATACACATTGAAAAAATAATACACTGATTACAAATTTGCTAGTAAAGTTGCTATGGTAGCCTAATGAATGTAAACAAACATGTGTTACTAAGCATTTTATACGAACAGCTGATTTTGTGCGCTATGGTCTTGAGTCCATACAAAAGAGGCTGTTTAGTTTTTTCTAAATTTGAAACTTTTTCGGAAAACTTTTAAAATTTTTCTTTATATGAAAATCTAGTTCGGACTATTATGAACATTTTAAAACAAAACAATAGCCAAATTGGTCCAGCCGTTCTCAAGTGATGCGCTTACAAAGGAACAGCCATTCATTTTTATTATATAGATTAACAGTTTGTGTTTAAACTATTATTATTGTTGTTGGATAAGGATAAGGAAAAGTTTAGGGAAAAATAAACTGAACCAAAACCATAATGAAAAACATGATCTATATTAGTATTTTAAACTGCATTTTATTTTCATAAAAGTATGGATACCTATACATTACACTTTAAACATTGTTAAATAAAACAAGTTTAGTAAGTTTTTGACGCACTCCAAGCTTTGTAAATGTAGCTCGCGATGTTTTGAAATGTTCAAAATTCCGTTAATATGTATAATAATTTTATTTACTACAAGGGACTCGGCCCCTGATCGCTTCGCTCGCCAAACCCTGCGGTGCCATATGGTGATGCCAATGCAAACTACAAAATCTCTATTTATGTTCATAATTTTAAGATTTTTTCCATTTTTCATTTGTAACCCCTTAAAAAAAATAAAAATGGCGGCCGGACCAGTTCTCTCAGTGTAAGCTTTTTTCCAAAGCCAGTTTGTGGCTTAACTGTAAGTCGAATTTAAAAACTAATATTTTGCGGGTAGCAAATTAGATTTTCAATAAAATTGTATACTTGATTTTTTCCGTATTTCAAACGGTATGCTCACAAAATGACCATTAACTACAAATTTGTAAAAAAAAACGTCCAAGTTTTTGTATTTCAACCATTTATTCAACACGTTTATTCTAAACCAATTCAAAAGTGTTCCATAGTTTTTTTGTAGATAAAAGTTCAAAGAATTCCTATATTATGCCAGTTTTGCCCGTAAAAAAAAAATGATTGAAGTAAAATTAACAAAGTTATTAGCTCAAGAAATAAGCATGTTTAGTAACGAAAGGAAAAAGTTCAACTTTGGGCCTACATAAAAAGTAGTAAACATTTTTTGTAATTTTTTCATAAATGTAAAAAAGTTTCGTAATTTAGTTCTAAAATAGAACTGTATAAAAATATTCATCAATTTCAAATTTCTTATTTTGAAAACACCAGTTTTTATGTTCCTACTACAAGACTGCTAACAAAACTAGGCCTGTTTTGAATAGTAATTATTTAGGAATACTATATCCTCTGCCCAAAAATGACATCTTATATATAAAATTCTCGTGTCAAATGTCACAATGTTCGTTCCCGTACTCCTCCGAAACGGCTTGACCGATTCTCATGAAATTTTGTGAGTATATTGAGTAGGTCTGAGAATCGGCTAACATCTATTTTTCATACCCCTTAGTGATAAGGGCTACGCCCCAGTGGCCCTCAAAGTTTCAATGTTAATCTTATGGAAGTTCAATCTTAAGGAAGAAGAAGAAAGATTTCTTTTGATTTTATCATGGGCACAAAAAACAGCTGTTCGTATGAAAAGCTTAAAACAGCTGATTTTGATCAACAACTGATTTGGATCAAAAACTGAATATAATTTTTAGGTTAGGCCTACAATGGAGATTAAATTATAATAACTTAAAAATAATGTTTGCCTTTTGTTATTTATATATTCCCTCATCGTTCACAGCGCTCCATGCCTATTTCACGCATATACCACATTCTTAAACACTTACAATAATTAAGCTATTTTTTGTCTACACTAGAAATTACTTGAAAATTATTTATATGGCAAAACAACGTTTGCCGGGTCAGCTAGTATTATTATAAAAAAGTGTAGAGGATAAATCAAAGAATTGAACTGTATACAACAACAACAACGTGTATCACTGTCCATCTATCACGCTGCCCACCGCGGGTCTAGCCCACCAGTGGAGGGGGAAGCTCCACGCCGGCCGGCTCGTTTCTCGAACCTTTCAGACTACTCAGCGCGCAATCCAGTGTGTTTATACATCGATGGTTGTATCTGGTACTGGAATATACCCCATTAGCATATCTCTACCTTGAGTTAGGTAAATATAAAATAACCTTCACAGTACACAGTAAGATAGATATTTTGAGGTTCGACTGCATAAATCAAACCTTTCCAAAATTATTTGGATAGTTTAATATCTAATAATGTAACGAATTATATACAATTACATAGATAAGCTTTGTCCATAACAGTATGAGCTGCATCGTTGAGAGGTTGTGAATTAGACTTGTGTAACTCATCAAGGAGCCGTTCAGAAGATCAACTCACTTCGACTGAGCCGAATGAAGAACTTTAGAGATCCACAAGATTCTAGTTCACTAGTACAGTAATTCACTAACTGAAGGGCTATTTAAACTTTAATAAGTGAGTCATATATGCGTGTATTTGATTTAAGAAATTTGTAACAAATTTATCTACACTAGTAGGCTATTATAAAGAGGTAAAATTTGTTTGTTTGTTTGTATGTAGGTGGTAATCTCTGGAACTACTGAACCGATTGAAAAAATTGTTTTACTAATAAAAAGCTTTACAATCCGCGAGTAACATGTATGCTATAATTCATTTTGATAAAAATATTTTTTATTTCAATCTTTGTAAATTTAGCCGGAAAAAATTCTTAGGTTAGGCCTTGACTGATGAATTACCATAGCAATCAATTGAATAAAATAACAGATAAAACAGCTGTTTGCTCTAATCCTTACATTAATACCTGATTTCAAAATTTGAAGCGACTATTTTTTGTATTTCTGAATTTTAGGTTAGGTTTTTATTAATGTTTTATTATAACTGCTGCTATAAAATATAGGAAATAATTTTATTTGAACATTTACCATTATTTCCCGTCTTAGCTTTGGGGATACTATTAATCTTACAACTTCATTATAAAGAAAAGATAACATGATTATGTATATAAAAGGTTCCAACGGGGTTGGCATGCAGAGCACGCAGGGGTTTCCAGTAGTATGTAATAATATTTTGTAGCTTAATAGTACACATTGTGTTTTTGTATTTCTATGCTGATGTCAGTAGTTTGGAAAGCATTCAATGCTATGTATTACATTATAAATCAATTTAATTCAATTCAATTTATTTTTATTTCCTTAAATATAATACAGAATAAATGCATAATAATATCAAGGAAAATCATTCTCTACATCTCATTCAATACGTTCTGAACTACAGACTACGGAACTACAATGGTGAACTACTTCTTTTCACTGAAGGAGATTCAGTAAACTGAACGACATTTCCCAAGCGTGACTTACAATATTGTAGTATTTACTGTGTTGGTGTAGGATGCAGGGTTGAACAAACCCATTATTACTCTATTACCCTTCATCTGAATGTTTTGACAGTCACACTATCCAATAGCGAATAAAAAGGGCTACAAAAACGGTATCTTTAATTTTTTTTAATGTAGGGTTTTTGAGTAATTTAGGTTTGAAATTTTCAAACAGTCACCATTTTTAAACTCACTATTGGATTTAATCGTTTATTTTTCTTGAGTTAATCATTGTAAGAATAAACTTCGTGCCAAGTTTGAACTCAATCAGTCAAACGGTTCTCTAGATAAAAATTATTTTGTACAAAAAACAAAATGGCGGATATTTAGAAAATAAAGCGTTTTCGGTTCTGTATTTATATGAACGTTTTTTTTACCCATAGAACCATTCCCCGAAGGTTGGCACTTAATGTAATTACTTTATATCCACAATTACAATTCGCTAAACATTTATTTTCTTTAGGGTTATATAAGGCTAAATAATTTAATGCATGGTTAATTCATTTGTAACACTCTCGTCCTCATTTCTCGTATCTCTCATTTTTGTGGTTAGGTGAGAAGACTAAATAGTCACAACCTCGCCCCCAAAAAATAAAGTCAACATCTATCTACCTATCCTGCTGTGTAGGGTTTTAACCATGTTGGTTAACATACTTCTGTCACGAGAGGTATTAGCTTAGGAATTACTGCATAAAGACAAATTCAAGGTAAGAGCCTACAAAATAAAATAAAATAAGAAAAAATGCAATACAAGTGTTTTATAATTTTGGAAATTAATATCGGAGATGAGAGGCAGTAACCTAATTATTATTAAACAAAACTTGGAAATACAATAATATTTATGCACAAAAGTATTATAACACATTGCATGTTGATCATATACATTGTAAGTTATTTTATTAGAGAATTTCCATAGGAAAAATGAGCTATTTCAGTGGCCCTTATGGTAAGACCCAAGGTCGGGAGTAGCAAATGAGCACCGATCATGGTCTCCAGAAAACGTTTTGGGCTGTAATTAAAAATCATATATGTATATATGCGTTCGCACTCTAGCGGCTGCATTTTAAGTCCGATTTGGTTAAAATTTGGTACACATGTTGGTTGTCTACGATGCTTGGGCCAGTTCGTTAGCCAAAAAAATCCAACAATCGGAAACACGTTTTTTGAGCGGGAGTAACTATTTTTTTTAGATTTCTCCTACGAGAATGAATTTGTTTTTGAGTTTTGTCTACAAATATAAATGTAGGATGGTATTCTGCACATTTTGTTTTTTTTTTACGCGACCGTTTAGCTGCTTGGTTCCCCCAAAATCGAACAAAAAGTAAAATACCATAGAATTACCCGGTTGAAAGCCTTAAGGTGGAGTCTACCAGGGGGGTTGGCGTGCGAAGCACGCAGTGCATTGTGTATTGAAGATACTCTCAATACGGGGGTAGGCGTGCGAAGCACGCAATGCATTGTGTATTGGAGATACTCCCAATATACGGAATTGCGTGCGAACCATTTTGCAGCTATTCAGCACCGTCGTGAATAGACCTATTTCCCAAATTGTTGGTTGAAACCCTAAAACATAGGCCTATAAACTTAATTTTGGAAATTCGCTCAACTCACGTCAGCGGTTCAGCTGCGTGGTCGAATTATTGTAACATATCAGACATTATTTTGTCTTGTAAATTTGATTTTATAAACTCTTTACAACAAACAAAATATTCAAACAACTAGCTAGAAATACTTTTTATTCGAAAGAGAATTTTATGTTTGACATAGAGGAAACAAGTATTTTTACAGGAGACGGAATATAAAAGGTAGCAGCATTTTACCTAAATGGTGAAGTCAGCAGAAAAGTTTCTTATATTCTCCTGGACTAAGGGATTTAATATATATTGCATCACAAACGTATAAGTAGTTTTTAAGAGTAATAGTAACCAGTAAAAATAAGTGATACAAATTTTTTCTTATTATGAATTAATTATTATTATTATTGTTAATTGTATTTAATAATTCTATAAATTAAGCTAATTTAAAACAAAACAGTTAGCTATGCCTGGGTAATAAATTTAAGTTGTATTAAAAAATATTGTGTAATTAAAAACACATTGTTAGAAATTCACTGAAACTTAATTAAAATCATCTCTGTCTCTAGTGATTTGTCTTTATAGGATTCATTTATTTTGTTCATTCTAAATTTATCTTATTCAACTGTGTTAATTGAATTTTAATTGTATTCATTTTAATATTTGTACTTGTAGAAGAAATAGCTATACGAACAACTCATACAATCACGTACGATTACAAAATACACTGAATTCGTTTTAACAATAGTCTCATTAGATCCACTAACTGTTCTCAGAGTTAAGTATATAAGTTGAAACAGAATCTACCTGTACAGTACCACAGATAAAAGAACAACTGCCATACGTTTATGCAGTGACAGTGAGAAGAGGGGATGTGAATTTAACGTTCATACTTCATGACGTCACGGCACGTCACCTATCCTCAGAAAGCGACTGTCGACTACAAGGAGGGAGATCTAGTGACTCAAATCCGAACTACTCCCTCTTCCCCCCCGCTAATCCCTCGCAATCGCACTTATTGCAGCAGATCCTTGCCTTTAGTTGGCCATCTGTACAAGTTTCTTTTATCTGTAACAGTACCCTCAGACTAGGAATGTGTCTGGCCTGAAGGGCGTGGGATCACTTCTATTTCTCCCCGAACCTGCGTTGGTGGTACAAACAATTCCACGAAAACTAGGTTCACAAATTCAATTAACTAAGAAATTTACCACTCCGTAACGGACTGCGTCTAACTTTCTTAAAGTTTTACCTACCCTTCTCAGACACACTCCAAGATTGAGGATGCTGTGCTTATAGTTGATAAAACATTCTTCTGTAGCCAAGTTTATATCTTTGACAAGTTCCTTTACTCTTCAAGTTGACGCATTTTTTGTGTATTACGTAGAATGTATTAGTAATAACAATTGATATAATATAACAATTAAAATAAAATATTAGTGCTTAGTACTTTGCCTTAGCAATCGTTTTATAAATTTAACTCTCGTTTACAGCTGTTTCACCTTTTCATTTTCAAGCATCATCAGATCGAAAAACAGAGATTAATTTGTTGCTTAAATCATAAATAAATTAAAAATAATACATAAAAAACACAAAACGACACTTGATAAAACTTGTTAAATTTATTAATGTCATCAAATCTCTCATAACACAAACTAAAAGATATGTTCAAACTGGCAGTCAGTAACAGCGTGCGGGAGGCATCTTATCAATTAAAACAAATATTATGTTTGCTTGGAATGGTGTTTGGTAATTTTATAATTTATCTTTATCCTTTTTGCAGCTATTGTAAATATGGTAGGCCTCCAGAGTGTTCAATATTTGCCCCTTACTGCAGCAATTTAATATTTCCATATTATTGTGCCTATATCTGTATAAGAATGACCCTAATTAATAAGATGTTCAGCGAAATTCGATTTTGCAGCGCTTAGTCTCGAACTGGAAGGTATGTGTTCCTTAAATCTCGTTAAAAAGTCGTCCCGTCTGCCCAATGTAATTTTTAGGGCAGTCATTACAATTAATCCTGTATACCCCAGTCATATCAAATTTATTAACGGTGTCGACTCTTGGAGTTAAACAAATTTAGATTGTTTTCACTTCTGTATGCCACCTTGTAACTTTGTTTTTTTAAAATTGTTTTTTTGTTTTGTTTGATAACGCATGTCCCTATTATATTTCATTGTTATATACGGCTCCTTTTTAACATGTTCAATGTTGTTTTTCTTTTTATTGTTGGAGTAGGTACCTATTATTTTATTTGGTGATAATTGCCGCATCATACCCATTTACCAATGCTCTTCCATAACAGCAATCGTATATGGCTACAAATACCATAATGGACAATTAAAATGTGTGTTTATTTTATATCAATAGTAACAAAAGGAGACATATTTAAGAAAAAAGTAAAATATCACCATTTTATATTATTCTTAAATTTGGTGACAGTGTTGTGCTCTTTAGTAAAGGTGATGAAAATATTATTTTTGAATTTTATATACAACTAGCTGACCCGTACGGCGTTGCCCGTGGTAGTTGGTATTTTCAGTCTTTTTAACGTAATTGTATTCTTTTTAAGTGTTCAGTCAGTGAGTGGTATTTGGCTTTTATATATACAGATCTTAAATAATAAAAGCACTATTGCCATAAAAATAAAAGATCTGAAATTATGATTTTAGTAACTCTGATCCCCCCAAACCCCTCTTAAAATTGCGAAATTTTTCATACTCTTTCTTAATGAGCACCTATTGCCCTAGAGGAAGCTACATACCAAATTTCATTTCAATCTGTTGGGTAATTTTGGAGAAATCTTGATTTAGTAATGTTTACTCCCCCCCCCCCAAACCCCTTAAAATTTCCAATTTTTACAACCCTTCTTTAGTGAACACTTATTGCCCTAGAGGAAGCTACATACCAAATTTCATTCCAATCCGTTCGGTAGTTTTGAAGAAATCGTGTTTTAATAACTTTGATTCCCCCAAACCCCCCTAAAATTTCGAATTTTTTCAAACCCTTTCTTAGTGAGCACCTATGGCCCTAGAGGAAGCTACATACCAAATTTTATTTCAATCCGTTCGGTAGTTTTTGAGAAATCGTGATGAGTGAGTGAGTGGTATTTCGCTTTTATATATTACAGATAATAAAATTGTATCTTAGTCAAATTTAATGTATAGTAAATTAATTGTATTTGTTAATTCTACCTTTTTCTAATTTTAACAGTTAGCTGTTTTGATAAATACTAAGTTTCACAGTTCAAAATGGCAGTAAAAGACTACAATGTAACACAAATTCCAAATGTGTTAGAATATGTATTAAATTTCTGGTAGAGAAAACGGACTTTTAAAATTGTTCCAATTATTACTACAGTACATAATTCAACAAACAAATGTTAAACACTTACACATGATTTAAACTCTAGTTAAATTTTAAAATTCCTTAGAACAAAGTTGCTCTTCATCAAGTAACCAAGCCATTGTCAAGGAGATTCATCTGATAAAGTTCGGTGCAAGTTAAATGAGATAAGATTTGTATCCTGTAACTTTCTGTTTATCCAAACAGCTGCAGACACTTCCTGTCTGAACTGAGTTGGATTCTAAGTAAACCGCAAATCGGTGACTAATTGAGTTTACTAAGTATTTAATGGTTTACTAGAAGTATTTTAATATATGTAGGCCTACTTGTTTAATGTGTTTTGTAAGTAATTTAGATTAAGTACGAAAGGCAACTATTGCTGTTAGTAAATGAAATTTTAAATTTATTTCGTCAATGAATAATTTTACATAGTAATTACACTAGTTAATTAAAGGTTTATTAAAGACTTTTTTGCGGCAAAATTTATTCGTAGTAAATCAAAAGAAACGGTTCAACTCCTCCAATTGCATTGCAGGTAGTTTCGGGGATATTATCACTATCTATTTACAAATAATTAATAAACCTCATATATTTGAGTAAGCATTTTAAGGCTAGTAGTATTTCAATTTAGTAAGTAAATTACCAAAAGTATGATTTATATTATTTTTGTATATATTTTTATTTTGTAACTAGGGGAGACCCCACCGTGTTCGCACGCATGCCTGATGGAAACTTCTAAAAGCATAATATGTTATGTTTTATTTATAATGAAGGTGTAGGATTAATAATAACCTCAAAACTAAGAAGGTAAATAATGTTAAATGTTAAAATCAAATTATTTCGTATATTTTATAATAGCAGTTGTAATAAAGGTTCAAAGAACCAGTAAGGCTCAAGTATACACTTAATCAAAACATAACCAAAATGTTAGAAATACAAATAATTTTTACACATTTTGAAATCAGCTGTTAATATTGTGTACTCACTATCAATTACAGTATATTATCAATGAATATGCCTACTATTAAAATTAATTATAATATGTCTTATTTATTTTTAATTAGGATGTAATATAGTTTTTTCTTAGTTTTAAATTCCTTAACGAAAATTTGTATTGGTTTGTGTGTGTTGAAACATGGGTTGGTTCAGTCCAGGTCTAACTTAAAATATTATTCTGTACCAAGGTGGACATCCGGATCAACTGTTTTATATGTTATTTTATTTTATTGGTTGCTAAGGTAATAAATGTACAGTACATTCAAGAATTTGGTTTATCAGTTTTTACCTAACCTAAAATTATGTTTAATTTATTTTACCTGCGTTAACGGCAACATGCACACATAATTTTTGATTTTGTGCACATTTTAGAATGATATAAGTTCAATCTTTCAATTGTCGTTTTTTAGTTTTTCATAAAGTTGCTTATTTATTGGTATTACAGCTGTTAGACGGTATAGTCCAGTAGATATGTACATTGTACCTAGAAAAAATTCCGAAGTTAATGAAACTTTTACAGGTTGTTCGGGGGTACTGTGGGATGACTCTGTCAAGTTTTCCAACTCGAGGACCCTGTGCTAATTTGGGGGGGGGGGGGGGGCCGAAAAACTTCAAAATTTTCGGACTTTTATCGGTTTTTCGCTTATAACTTCTAAACTAAGCGGTTTTCGACCAAAACATTTATTTTCAAAGTTGTAGAACAGTACATTTGCTACAATTTTGTATCCTTAAACTTCTTCTTAGACCTAATATTAACCGAGATACAGCCGATGAAAGTTAGAGAGATTTTCTCAAAATGGCAAAAATTGGGCAAAACCTTTGTTTTTGGTCCTCTAACTAGCAATTACCATCTATTCTATGGTAATTATGGTAATCACTTATCAATATCGACATGCTTGAACAGGAGGGGGGAGGGGGAGGGGGGGGGGAGGGGGAGGGGGGGGGGGGGGGGGTGCGCTGACCAAGTGCCTCTTTTTATGAAGTGTAGTTATTTCAATGTTATCGTGGCAGGTTATCACCCTACTACTGTAATTACTGCCAACCCATAATCTTGAACCTCAATAAACATAGATCAGGTTGTTTAAATCAATTAATAATAACTAAGAATTAATTAAAGAATATGAATGAAAATAAATGTTTTGGTCGAAAACCGCTTAGTTTAGAAGTTATAAGCGAAAAAGTTTACGTGTTGTCAGAACAACTGTGACGTAACACGCCTATACGGGCGGAATTCCAGCTTCTAAAAGCCCGCCCAGTATTTTTTCTGAGTTACATCTATATACCGTTTGATTCATCCCACCTTCGACCATCTGAAACTGTCATTCAATCAAAATTCAGTCAATCAGTTCTCAAGCTAGGGGACATTTTGTAGACCCTTGCAATTCGTCAGATTTCCAACCAATAAACAGCCTTATTTATACACGTCATATCTTTGTCAAACCAGTCTATTTTTAGAAATGTTTTTGTATGTCAATGTAGAGAATAAAAATGATTCAAGCTAACATTTCCTGTGAACCAAATATGTTTTGTGTCAACGGTTTGTCTTGTAGCAACGTGGAAAAGACACCGTTTTCAAGTTCTCAAACAAACGATCAATTTCAAATCTCAACGGTTATTCTCCGCCTAAACAGCAATGTTTCGATATTTGTCCTCACTTTTGTAATTCAATTGATTCTAAGTAAATCGCTTTTATGATAAGGTAATATACAAGTATACAGTTCCTTTCTTTGATGTATTCTCAACACTTTGTTACAATAATATTTCATTTTTGGGCAAAGCAAATATTCCTAAATTACGTTTCAAACCACGCCTAGTCTTGTTAGCACCCTTGTTGTTGGAACATAAAAACTGGTGTTTTCAAAATAAGAAATTTGAAATTGATAAATGTTTTTATACAGTTCTATTTAGAACTAAATTACGACACTTTTTCACATCTATGGAAAAAATTGCAAACAATGTTAACTACCTTTTATCTTATCTTCTAAAGCGAGAGATAATTGTTTGTCTGCTAAATGGATCTGGAATTTCCGTCTAAGGATTTTTGATTTTTTGATTTTATATTAGGCTTTTGGCCACGAGAAATCGATTGGAAATGGTCACCAGTCTGGGAAAATTCGTTTTCTACGTCTTTTTATTAAATTAAAAAGTGAAATTTGTCCATTTTAAACAATACAAAGCACAGCTGATGCAAATGTTTTCAATGTCATTACAATAATCATCTGTTTTCTTTTAAACGAAGCACAGCTGATGCAAATGTTTTCAATGCCATTACAATAATCATCT